>WNGS01090418.1:0-14938 GCA_020271785.1 Procambarus virginalis
AAATTATCAGAGGGAATGGTCTGAGGTACGGGATGAACATAGGCTGGTCGGGGTCGCCAATTCAACAGAGAACAGCGTGTTAGGGTCTCATTCAGACCCCCACGACGATTTTTCACCACCTTCCGCCGGCTACACAACAAAATATTTTCCAAATATACTTAAAAAAAAATTCTAATAATGTGCACACTATTCACTGATCTCGGGAAGAGTATCAGAAATTGCTGCTGTCCATAATTTGTCCGTATTTGCATAAACAAACACTCTTATCCTGCTCCACACTGCCACACCCCCTCTCATTGGCGACCAAGCACACATTACACAATAATATATTAGAGACACAGACATAGAGACAGAAACGTTTGGGGTCGCCATATAGTCTACATATCCTCGTGTTGTCCAAATAATGGGTTATTATTTCACATATATGGATAATAATATGGATGTGGATAATGTCATTCATCCGGACATTAGGAGCCACAAACTGCTATACCACAGAAACCGTAGCCGGCGGCTTGTCCTGCTGAGCCCCTAACACGCCTTAATAAGGAAGGATACCAGAGGCACCTAACTGCTGCCCAACTGGAACTTTAAAGCCTTCCCTCGGGTGCCAAAGTGGCACCTCAGGTGTGTCGTATTGGCTCTAGGTGTGGAGGACAGGTGAGGGGGGGGGCAAGGTACCTCCCCCCCCACTGGCCCTCGCTCTGATAGCTACTGTGTGCAACTGGCCGGACCCTGCAACTTCTATTGATTTTTGCAACTGCACCGAGTCAAAAGGATACTCAGCTGTGCTTCCACACCTGCCTCCACACCCGCCTCCCACCTGCCTCCACACCTGCCTCCACAGCCGCCTCCCACCTGCCTCCACACCTGCCTCCACACCTGCCTCCACACCGCCTCCACACCTGCCTCCACACCGCCTCCACACCTGCCTCCACCTGCCTCCACACCTGCCTCCACACCTGCCTCCACACCTGCCTCCACACCTGCCTCCACACCCACTTCAAAGGTTTCTCAAGCCGCGTCTTTCTCAGTAGATGAATGAGTAGATGAGAGATGGGTAGATAGATGGGAAAACTAACTTGATAAACACCTTCAAAAGAATACCTGATCAAGTAGGCTGTGATTCATACGCCAGGGGGTCAAGCAAGTAACGTAAGGCACCGTAGTTGGTCAGAGACCGGGCCGCGGGGAAGGTGATCCTCGAAATCGACGAAATAAAAGCTCCGGTGGGATGTACAATGTCCTCTAGGAGCATTGTTCATAAAGCTGTACAATGTACTCCAGGAATGCCAACAAAAGTGTCCATTATACAATGTGTCAACTTTGTGTAGGAGAGAAAAACAAAGATTTTCTTTTAACGTTAGATTGTAGCGTATTAACTGTATTAAGTGACTGTCAACCCTCCCTGAGTTGAGACTGTAACTGATAGACTGTGTGATACACAGACTGTAACTCATAGACTGTGTGATACACAGACTGTAACTCATAGACTGTGTGATACACAGACTGTAACTCATAGACTGTGTGATACACAGACTGTAGCTCATAGACTGTGTGATACACAGACTGTAACTCATAGACTGAGTGATACACAGACTGTAACTGATAGACTGTGTGATACACAGACTGTAGCTCATAGACTGAGTGATACACAGACTGTAACTCATAGACTGTGTGATACACAGTCTGTAACTCATAGACTGAGTGATACACAGACTGTAACTGATAGACTGTGTGATACACAGACTGTAACTCATAGACTGAGTGATACACAGACTGTAACTCATAGACTGTGTGATACACAGACTGTAACTCATAGACTGAGTGATACACAGACTGTAACTCATAGACTGAGTGATACACAGACTGTAACTCATAGACTGTGTGATACACAGACTGTAACTCATAGACTGAGTGATACACAGACTGTAACTCATAGACTGTGTGATACACAGACTGTAACTCATAGACTGAGTGATACACAGACTGTAACTCATAAACTGTGTGATACACAGACTGTAACTCATAGACTGTGTGATACACAGACTGTAACTCATAGACTGTGTGATACACAGACTGTAACTCATAGACTGAGTGATACACAGACTGTAACTCATAGACTGTGTGATACACAGACTGTAACTCATAGACTGAGTGATACACAGACTGCAACTCATAGACTGTGTGATACACAGACTGTAACTCATAGACTGAGTGATACACAGACTGTAACTCATAGACTGAGTGTCTGCAAACATCTGAATACTGGACCACCTGTACCCAAGATTGACTCTGTAACAGGCCAGTTATGTAATGTGTGATGTAATTATAACTTTGAGCTTGACAAGGCACCCTTAATTATCTTCTGTGGTTGTGTGGACAGGAATCTGGACCATGGGGCTCAGGGCTGGACCATGGGGCTCAGGGCTGGACCATGAGGCTCAGGGCTGGACCATGGGGCTCAGGGCTGGACCTTGGGGCTCAGGGCTGGACCATGAGGCTCAGGGCTGGACCATGGGGCTCAGGGCTGGACCATGGGGCTCAGGGCTGGACCATGAGGCTCAGGGCTGGACCATGGGGCTCAGGGCTGGACCATGAGGCTCAGGGCTGGACTATGGGGCTCAGGGCTGGACCATGAGGCTCAGGGCTGGACCATGGGGCTCAGGACTGAACCATGGGGCTCAGGGCTGGACCATGGGGCTCAGGGCTGGACCATGAGGCTCAGGGCTGGACCATGGGGCTCAGGGCTGGACTATGGGGCTCAGGACTGAACCATGGGGCTCAGGACTGAACCATGGGGCTCAGGGCTGGACCATGGGGCTCAGGGCTGGACCATGGGGCTCAGGGCTGGATCATTGACTACGTGGTCAGGACACAGCTGTCTTAACCTCCCGGGCATTTATTTGACTGCTAGGTGAACAGAGGCACCAGATGAAAGAAACACTAGGACCCCCCCCACCTCACTGTCATTTAGATAATCAACTGGGTATAGACCCTGTGGCACTCATGGACCAGTGATCAACCAGTGATCAATCAGTGATCAACCAGTGATCAGTGATCAACCAGTGATCAATCATTGATCAACCTGTGATCAATCATTGATCAACCAGTGATCAACCAGTGATCAATCATTGATCAACCAGTGATCAACCAGTGATCAATCAGTGATCAACCAGTGATCAATCATTGATCAACCTGTGATCAATCATTGATCAACCAGTGATCAACCAGTGATCAATCAGTGATCAACCAGTGATCAATCATTGATCAACCTGTGATCAATCATTGATCAACCAGTGATCAACCAGTGATCAATCAGTGATCAACCAGTGATCAATCATTGATCAACCAGTGATCAATCATTGATCAAACAGTGATCAATGATCAACCAGTGATCAATCATTGATCAACCAGTGATCAATCAGTGATCAATCAGTGATCAATCAGTGATCAATAATTGATCAACCAGTGATCAATCAGTGATCAACCAGTGATCAATCAGTGATCAACCAGTGATCAAACATTGATCAACAAGTGATCAATCAGTGATCAACCAGTGATCAGTCAGTGATCAACCAGTGATCAATCATTGATCAAACAGTGATCAATGATCAACCAGTGATCAATCATTGATCAACCAGTGATCAATCAGTGATCAATCAGTGATCAACCAGTGATCAATCAGTGATCAATCATTGATCAACCAGTGATCAATCAGTGATCAACCAGTGATCAATCAGTGATCAACCAGTGAACAATCATTGATCAACAAGTGATCAATCAGTGATCAACCAGTGATCAGTCAGTGATCAACCAGTGATCAATCATTGATCAATCAGTGATCAATCATTGATCAACCAGTGATCAATCAGTGATCAACCAGTGATCAACCAGTGATCAACCAGTCTGCTCCCCATAGCTGTGTGGTCTGCAGGCTGGACCATGGTACAGAACTGGTTGGGCACAGAACTGGTTGAACCGGTCAACCAGGTCCTGTCACCTCTTAGACTGGCTTGTCCAGTCCTGCAAGGGGGGGGGGAGGGGGAAGTGACTGTTGCTGCATGGTGACCGGTTGTAGGTGGTAGTGGTAGCCAGGGGGGCCAGATTCACGAAGCAGCTACGCAAGCACTATACGAACCTGTCCATCTTTTCTCAATCTTTGGCGGCTTTGTTTACAGTTATTTTAAACAGTTAATGAGCTCCGAAGCACCAGGAGGCTGTTTGTAACGATAACAACAGTTGATTGGCAAGTTTTCATGCTTGTAAACTGTTTAATAAATTATAACCAAAGCCGTCAAAGATTGAGGTAAAGATGTACACTTTCGTAAGTGCTTGCGTAACTTCTTCGTGAATCTGGTCCCATCTTCGTAAGTGCTTGCGTAACTGCTTCGTGAATCTGGCACCAGGTTCGCAAGTGCTTGCGTAACTGCTTCGTGAATCTGGCCCCCAGGTTCGTAAGTGCTTATGTAACTGCTTCGTGAATCTGGCCCCCAGGTTCGTAAGTGCTTGCGTAACTGCTTCGTGAATCTGGCCCCAGGTTCGTCAGTGCTTGCGTAACTGCTTCGTGAATCTGGCCCCAGGTTCGTAAGTGCTTGCGTAACTTCTTCGTGAATCTGGTCCCATCTTCGTAAGTGCTTGCGTAACTGCTTCGTGAATCTGGCACCAGGTTCGCAAGTGCTTGCGTAACTGCTTCGTGAATCTGGCCCCCAGGTTCGTAAGTGCTTATGTAACTGCTTCGTGAATCTGGCCCCCAGGTTCGTAAGTGCTTGCGTAACTGCTTCGTGAATCTGGCCCCAGGTTCGTCAGTGCTTGCGTAACTGCTTCGTGAATCTGGCCCCAGGTTCGTAAGTGCTTGCGTAACTGCTTCGTGAATCTGGCCCCCAGGTTCGTAAGTGCTTGCGTAACTGCTTCGTGAATCTGGCTCCAGGTTCGTAAGTGCTTGCGTAACTGCTTCGTGAATCTGGCCCCCAGGTTCGTAAGTGCTTGCGTAACTGCTTAGTGAATCAGGCCCAGGTTCGTAAGTGCTTGCGTAACTGCTTCGTGAATCTGGCCCCCAGGTTCGTAAGTGCTTGCGTAACTGCTTCGTGAATCTGGCCCCAGGTTCGTAAGTGCTTGCGTAACTGCTTCGTGAATCTGGCCCCATGTTCGTAAGTGCTTGAGTAACTGATTCGTGAATCAGGCCCCAGGTTCGTAAGTGCTTGCGTAACTGCTTCGTGAATCTGGCCCCAGGTTCGTAAGTGCTTGCATAACTGCTTCGTGAATCTGGCCCCAGGTTCGTAAGTGCTTGCGTAACTGCTTCGTGAATCTGGCCCCAGGTTCGTAAGTGCTTGCGTAACTGCTTCGTGAATCTGGCTCCAGGTTCGTAAGTGCTTGCGTAACTGCTTCGTGAATCTGGCCCCAGGTTCGTAAGTGCTTGCGTAACTGCTTCGTGAATCAGGCCCCAGGTTCGTAAGTGCTTGCGTAACTGCTTCGTGAATCTGGCCCCAGGTCCGTAAGTGCTTGCGTAACTGCTTCGTGAATCTGGCCCCAGGTTCGTAAGTGCTTGCGTAACTGCTTCGTGAATCTGGCCCCCAGGTTCGTAAGTGCTTGCGTAACTGCTTCGTGAATCTGGCCCCAGGTTCGTAAGTGCTTGCATAACTGCTTCGTGAATCTGGCCCCAGGTTCGTCAGTGCTTGCGTAACTGCTTCGTGAATCTGGCCCCAGGTTCGTCAGTGCTTGCGTAACTGCTTCGTGAATCTGGCCCCAGGTTCGTAAGTGCTTGCGTAACTGCTTCGTGAATCTGGCCCCAGGTTCGTCAGTGCTTGCGTAACTGCTTCGTGAATCTGGCCCCAGGTTCGTAAGTGCTTGCGTAACTGCTTCGTGAATCTGGCCCCAGGTTCGTAAGTGCTTGCGTAACTGCTTCGTGAATCTGGCCCCAGGTTCGTAAGTGCTTGCGTAACTGCTTCGTGAATCTGGCCCCAGGTTCGTAAGTGCTTGCGTAACTGCTTCGTGAATCTGGCCCCCAGGTTCGTAAGTGCTTGCGTAACTGCTTCGTGAATCTGGCCCCAGGTTCGTAAGTGCTTGCGTAACTGCTTCGTGAATCTGGCCCCAGGTTCGTAAGTGCTTGCGTAACTGCTTCGTGAATCTGGCCTCAGGTTCGTATGTGCTTGCGTAACTGCTTCGTGAATCAGGCCCCAGGTTCGTAAGTGCTTGCGTAACTGCTTCGTGAATCTGGCCCCAGGTTCGTAAGTGCTTGCGTAACTGCTTCGTGAATCTGGCCCCAGGTTCGTAAGTGCTTGCGTAACTGCTTCGTGAATCTGGCCCCAGGTTCGTAAGTGCTTGCGTAACTGCTTCGTGAATCTGGCCCCAGGTTCGTAAGTGCTTGCGTAACTGCTTCGTGAATCTGGCCCCAGGTTCGTAAGTGCTTGCGTAACTGCTTCGTGAATCTGGCCCCAGGTTCGTAAGTGCTTGCGTAACTGCTTCGTGAATCTGGCCCCAGGTTCGTAAGTGCTTGCGTAACTGCTTCGTGAATCTGGCCCCAGGTTCGTAAGTGCTTGCGTAACTGCTTCGTGAATCTGGCCCCAGGTTCGTAAGTGCTTGCGTAACTGCTTCGTGAATCTGGCCCCAGGTTCGTAAGTGCTTGCGTAACTGCTTCGTGAATCTGGCCCCAGGTCGTAAGTGCTTGCGTAACTGCTTCGTGAATCTGGCCCAGGTTCGTAAGTGCTTGCGTAACTGCTTCGTGAATCTGGCCCCAGGTTCGTAAGTGCTTGCGTAACTGCTTCGTGAATCTGGCCCCAGGTTCGTAAGTGCTTGCGTAACTGCTTCGTGAATCTGGCCCCAGGTTCGTAAGTGCTTGCGTAACTGCTTCGTGAATCTGGCCCCAGGTTCGTAAGTGCTTGCGTAACTGCTTCGTGAATCTGGCCCCAGGTTCGTAAGTGCTTGCGTAACTGCTTCGTGAATCTGGCCCCAGGTCGTAAGTGCTTGCGTAACTGCTTCGTGAATCTGGCCCCAGGTTCGTAAGTGCTTGCGTAACTGCTTCGTGAATCTGGCCCCAGGTTCGTAAGTGCTTGCGTAACTGCTTCGTGAATCTGGCCCCAGGTTCGTAAGTGCTTGCGTAACTGCTTCGTGAATCTGGCCCCAGGTTCGTAAGTGCTTGCGTAACTGCTTCGTGAATCAGGCCCCAGGTTCGTAAGTGCTTGCGTAACTGCTTCGTGAATCAGGCCCCAGGTTCGTAAGTGCTTGCGTAACTGCTTCGTGAATCTGGCCCCAGGTTCGTAAGTGCTTGCGTAACTGCTTCGTGAATCAGGCCCCAGGTTCGTAAGTGCTTGCGTAACTGCTTCGTGAATCTGGCCCCAGGTTCGTAAGTGCTTGCGTAACTGCTTCGTGAATCTGGCCCCAGGTTCGTAAGTGCTTGCGTAACTGCTTCGTGAATCTGGCCCCAGGTTCGTAAGTGCTTGCGTAACTGCTTCGTGAATCAGGCCCCAGGTTCGTAAGTGCTTGCGTAACTGCTTCGTGAATCTGGCTGCAGGTTCGAAAGTGCTTGCGTAACTGCTTCGTGAATCTGGCCCCAGGTTCGTAAGTGCTTGCGTAACTGCTTCGTGAATCAGGCCCCAGGTTCGTAAGTGCTTGCGTAACTGCTTCGTGAATCTGGCCCCAGGTCCGTAAGTGCTTGCATAACTGCTTCGTGAATCTGGTCCCAGGTTCGTAAGTGCTTGCGTAACTGCTTCGTGAATCTGGCCCCAGGTTCGTAAGTGCTTGCGTAACTGCTTCGTGAATCTGGCCCCAGGTCCGTAAGTGCTTGCGTAACTGCTTCGTGAATCTGGCCCCAGGTTCGTAAGTGCTTGCGTAACTGCTTCGTGAATCTGGCCCCAGGTTTGTAAGTGCTTGCTTAACTGCTTCGTGAATCAGGCCCCAGGTTCGTAAGTGCTTGCGTAACTGCTTCGTGAATCTGGCCCCAGGTCGTAAGTGCTTGCGTAACTGCTTCGTGAATCTGGCCCCAGGTTCGTAAGTGCTTACGTAACTGCTTCGTGAATCTGGCCCCAGGTTCGTAAGTGCTTGCGTAACTGCTTCGTGAATCAGGCCCCAGGTTCGTAAGTGCTTGCGTAACTGCTTCGTGAATCTGGCCCCAGGTTCGTAAGTGCTTGCGTAACTGCTTCGTGAATCAGGCCCCAGGTTCGTAAGTGCTTGCGTAACTGCTTCGTGAATCAGGCCCCAGGTTCGTAAGTGCTTGCGTAACTGCTTCGTGAATCAGGCCCCAGGTTCGTAAGTGCTTGCGTAACTGCTTCGTGAATCAGGCCCCAGGTTCGTAAGTGCTTGCGTAACTGCTTCGTGTATCTGGCCCCAGGTCCGTAAGTGCTTGCGTAACTGCTTCGTGAATCTGGCCCCAGGTTCGTAAGTGCTTGCGTAACTGCTTCGTGAATCAGGCCCCAGGTTCGTAAGTGCTTGCGTAACTGCTTCGTGAATCAGGCCCCAGGTTCGTAAGTGCTTGCGTAACTGCTTCGTGAACCTGGCCCCGTTGGGTTTTGTTGGTGAAGGGGAAGATGGAGGAGAGAGAGGGAGTGTTGGAGATGGTATAGAGAAGAGGAAGAAGAGGAGGGGAGGGAGAGAGAGAGAGAGAGAGAGAGAGAGAGAGAGAGAGAGAGAGAGAGAGAGAGGAAGTGCCGATCTAGGATGAGAGATATTGAGAGAGAGGAGGGAGGAGGTGGGAGAGAGGGGGAGGGGTATGGGGGGGGGGTTGCAAGGCTAAGGAGGTCATGCAATAGCTGGCTTTCTCCGGTCCAGATCTGCAACAACCTGCAACACTACCACCACCACCACTACCACAACCACCACCAACTATAGCAATTGTCCGAATAAATGTGTAATTTATTCTACGGGTCAATGCATCTCTGGCGGTGAACTTGGCGGGGATTGGTCAGTTCAGGGGCCAGATACACGAAGCAGTTACGCAAGCACTTACATCCTGGGGCCTGATACACGAAGCAGTTACGCAAGCACTTACATCCTGGTGCCTGATACACGAAGCAGTTACGCAAGCACTTACGAACCTGGGGCCAGATACACGAAGCAGTTACGCAAGCACTTACGAACCTGGGGGCCAGATTCAAGAAGCAGTTACGCAAGCACTTACGAACCTGGGGGCCAGATTCAAGAAGCAGTTACGCAAGCACTTACGAACCTGGGGCCAGATTCAAGAAGCAGTTACGCAAGCACTTACGAACCTGGGGCCAGATACACGAAGCAGTTACGCAAGCACTTACGAACCTGGGGGCCAGATTCAAGAAGCAGTTACGCAAGCACTTACGAACCTGGAGCCAGATTCACGAAGCAGTTACGCAAGCACTTACGAACCTGGGGCCAGATACACGAAGCAGTTACGCAAGCACTTACGAACCTGGGGGCCAGATTCAAGAAGCAGTTACGCAAGCACTTACGAACCTGGGGCCAGATACACGAAGCAGTTACGCAAGCACTTACGAACCTGGGGGCCAGATTCAAGAAGCAGTTACGCAAGCACTTACGAACCTGGGGCCAGATACACGAAGCAGTTACGCAAGCACTTACGAACCTGGGGCCAGATACACGAAGCAGTTACGCAAGTACTTACGAACCTGGGGCCAGATACACGAAGCAGTTACGCAAGTACTTACGAACCTGGGGCCAGATACACGAAGCAGTTACGCAAGCACTTACGAGAGTGTACATCTTTTCCTCAATCTTCGACGGCTTTGGTTACATTTATTAAACAGTTTACCAGCATGAAACTTGCCAATCAACTGTTGTTATTGTTATAAACAGCCTCCTGGTGCTTCGGAGCTCATTAACTGTTTAATAACTGTAAACAAAGCCACCAAAGATTGAGAAAAGATGGACAGGTTCGTAAGTACTCGCGTAACTGCTTCGTGAATCTGGCCCCCAGGTGAAGCTTTTAACCAAGTTCCTGCTCGCCTGTTAAAGAAGAATCAATCAACTAGTTAATCAGTCCGTCCTCATAAACAAAGAGCCAGAGACCATTCCATCCACCCGCCAACCCCCCCAGCTGTTTATGAATGCAAAACGGTCTACACACGACTCACAACTGATGACATCCGAACACTTCCGGAACAAGTGCTTCACTGACGACTGGTGTTCGAACCACAACGCTGTAAATGCTTCACCCACGTACTACAAATACAAATAATCGCCAACAGAACCTAAACACCTAACCTAACCTAACCTATGCCTATATATGCACAATATGCTAATATATTCTAATATTAATTTATATTGAGAAAATTCCTGTTTTGAATGAACAACGTGTTAAAGTTCATGAATGTGTCTGTGAGGTCGACCGCTGGATGGAATGGACTTGAGTCCAGGACGAGTTGGGCTAAGTTATTGAACAAAAATTCGTTTCAAATTAGAATTAAGCATCGCTCCTTCACATTCTAAATCCTTATGATCATAGGCGCTTAAGCTTGATCTTAAAGCCTAAGCTTTGGGTTTTTCTTTTTCTCCGTATGCAAGCTACGCGCGCGCGCGCGCGCGCGCGTGTGTGTGTGTGTGTGTGTGTGTGTGTGTGTGTGTGTGCGTGTGCGTGTGCGCGTGCGCGCGCGCGTTCCATACGCGTGCTCAGGTTAATTCACTTTCTGCTCCACCACCCCCACACTTGCGCTCAAAGGTTAGTGACTGTGGGAGGAGGTTCCCACTGCTTCCTCCTCTTTCTCCCACAGTCACGCCCACACCTGTCGTGCCCCCCCACCCAGCTGTGGGGCCCACACCGCCCACACCTGTCGTACCCCCACACCACGTGGGAAGCAAGCTCGTCTACATATCCCACGGCTCATCACGGATCAGGTTCACAAGTTGTATATGTTTATAGCATTTTATAGGCCTATATAGGCATTTTATAAGGCCTATAACCTCGTCCTAAAGCTCAATGAAATCTGATATTTAAAGCTGCTTTTGTCGCAAAAAAAATTCTTTTCGTGAATCGAGTTGAATCTTGCTTAAGTTATTTCTTTTTTGTATCTTTGTAAAAGGGAATGTGTCTGTTTGTCAAGGATGGAGGACATGTGCTTAGGGGTAGCATCACCAAGCTTTACAGGGTGAATGGTCGGTGTGTGGGACAGTCATAGCTCGTCGGGGATGGCGGGATTGGGCCTATTAAAAAGTGGTAGGGGAGGGAACATGGTCTTTCATATTATTAAAAGTTTTAATATTTTCGACGCTAAATATTCCTCATAAATATATTATTTAGTGTACTCACGGTGTATTGAAGACAGTTTCTGTGATGAAGGGAAGGTGGTGGAGGGTAGGGAAGGTGGTGAAGGGTAAGGAGGTGGTGAAGGGCAGGGAAGGTGGTGAAGGGTAGGGAAGGTGGTGAAGGGTAGGGAAGTGGTGGAGGGTAGGGAAGGTGGTGAAGGGTAGGGAAGGTGGTGAAGGGTAGGGAAGGTGGGGAGGGTAGGGAAGGTGGTGAAGGGTAGGAAGGTGGTAGAGGGTAGGGAAGGTGTGAAGGGTAGGGAAGGTGGTAGAGGGTAGGGAAGGTGGTGAAGGGTAGGAAGCTGGTAGAGGGTAGGGAAGGTGGTGAAGGGTAGGAAGGTGGTGAAGGTAGGGAGCTGGTAGAGGGTAGGAGGTGGTGAAGGGTAGGGAAGCTGGTAGAGGGTAGGGAAGCTGGTAGAGGGCAGGGAAGGTGGTGAAGGGTAGGGAAGGTGGTAGAGGGTAGGAAGGTGGTGAAGGGTAAGGAAGGTGGTAGAGGGTAGGGAAGGTGGTAGAGGGTAGGGAAGCTGGTAGAGGGTAGGGAAGGTGGTGACAGGGTATGGGAAGGTGGTGAAGGGTAGGGAAGCTGGTAGAGGGTAGGGAAGGTGGTGAAGGGTAGGGAAGCTGGTAGAGGGTAGGGAAGCTGGTAGAGGGCAGGGAAGGTGGTGAAGGGTAGGGAGGTGGTGAAGGGTAGGGAAGGTGGTGAAGGGTAGGGAAGTGGTTGAAGGGCGGGAAGGTGGTGAAGGGTAGGACGCTGTAGAGGGTAGGGAGGTTGGTGAGGGTAGGGAAGGTGGTAGAGGTAGGAGCTGGTAGAGGGTAGGGAGGTGGTGACGGGTAGGGAAGGTGGTAGAGGGTAGGGAAGCTGGTGGATGGTAGGTGAAGGTGGTAGAGGGTAGGGCAGGTGGTAGAGGTAGGGAAGGTGGTGACGGGTAGGGAAGGTGGTAGAGGGTAGGGCAGCTGGTAGAGGGTAGGGAAGCTGTAGAGGTGGAGGTGGTAGAGGGTAGGGAAGCTGGTAGAGGGTAGGGAAGGTGGTAGAGGGTAGGGAAGCTGGTAGAGGGTAGGGAAGCTGGTAGAGGGTAGGAAGGTGTGAAGGTAGGGAAGGCTGGTAGAGGGGGGGTTAGGGAAGGTGGTGAGGGTAGGGAAGGTGGTGAAGGGTAGGGCAGGTGGTGAAGGGTAGGGAAGGTGGTAGAGGGTAGGAAGCTGGTAGAGGGTAGGGAAGGTGGTAGCGGGTAGGGAAGCTGGTAGAGGGTAGGAAGGTGGTAGAGGGTAGGGAAGGTGGTGAGGTAGGGAAGGTGGTGAAGGGTAGGGAAGGTGGTGAAGGGTAGGGAAGGTGGTAGAGGGTATGGAAGGTGATGAAGGGTAGGGAAGCTGGTAGAGGGTAGGGAAGGTGGTGACGGGTAGGAAGGTGTAAGGGTAGGGAAGGTGTGAGGGTAGGAGGTGTAGAGGTAGGGAATGTGGTAGAGGGTAGGGAAGGTTGTGAAGGTAGGGAAGGTGGTAGAGGGTAGGGAAGGTGGTGAAGGGTAGGAAGGTGGGAAGGGGAGGGAAGGTGGTAGAGGGTAGTGAAGGTGTTGAAGGTAGGGAGGTGGTAGAGGTAGGGAAGGTGGTAGAGGGTAGGAAGGGTGGGAAGGGTAGGAAGGTGGTGAAGGGTAGTGAAGGTGGTAAGGGTAGGGAAGGTGTGAAGGGTAGGGAAGGTGGTAGAGGGTAGGGAAGGTGGTGAGGGCAGGGAAGGTGGTGAAGGGTAGGGAAGGTGGTAGAGGGTAGGGAAGGTGGTGAAGGTAGGGAAGGTGGTGAAGGGTAGGGAAGGTGGTGAAGGGCAGGGAAGGTGGTGAAGGGTAGGGAAGGTGTAGAGGTAGGAAGGTGGTAGAGGGGTAGGGAAGGGGGTGAAGGGTAGGGAAGGTGGTGAAGGGAGGGAAGGTGGTGAAGGGTAGGGAAGGTGTGAAGGGTAGGGAAGGTGGTAGAGGGTAGGGAAGGTGGTGGAGGTAGGGAAGGTGGGAAGGTAGGGAAGGTGGTAGAGGGTAGGGAAGGTGGGGAAGGGTAGGAAAGGTGTAGAGGTAGGTAAGGTGGTGAAGGGTAGGGAAGGTGGTAGAGGGTAGGGAAGGGGTAGAGGGTAGGGAAGGTGGTGAAGGTAGGAAGGGGTAGAGAGGTAGGGAGGGTGAAGGGTAGGGAAGGTGGTAGGGTAGGGAAGTGGTAGAGGGAGGGAAGGGGTGAAGGGTAGGGAAGGTGGTGAAGGGAGGGAGGTGGTGAAGGTAGGGAAGGTGGTGAAGGGTAGGGAAGTGGTGAAGGGTAGGGAAGGTGGTAGAGGGTAGGGAAGGTGGTAGAGGGTAGGAAGGTGGTAGAGGGTAGGGAAGGTGGTGAAGGTAGGGAAGGTGGTGAAGGGTAGGGAAGGTTGTGGGTTAGGGCAGGGGGGAAGGGTGGGAAGGGGAGGGAAGTGGTGAGGTGGGAAGGTGTAGAGGGAGGAAGGTGGTGAAGGGTAGGGAAGGTGGTAGAGGGTAGGGAAGGTGGTGAAGGTAGGGAGTGGGAAGGGTAGGGAGGTGGTGAAGGGTAGGGAAGGTGGTGATGGTAGGGAAGGTGGTGAAGGGTAGGAAGATGGTAGAGGTAGGGAAGGTGGTAAGGGCAGGGAAGGTGGTGAAGGGTAGGGAAGGTGGTGAAGGGTAGGGAGGTGGTGAAGGGTAGGGAAGGTGGTGAAGGGTAGGGAAGCTGGTAGAGGGTAGGGAAGGTGGTGAAGGGTAGGGAAGTGGTAGAGGGTAGGGAAGGTGTGAAGGTTAGGGAAGGTGGTAGAGGTAGGGAAGTGGTAGAGTTAGGGAAGGGTTAAGGTAGGGAAGGTGGTGAAGGTAGGGAAGGTGGTAGAGGGTAGGAAGGTGGTGAAGGGTAGGGAAGGTGGGAAGGGTAGGAAGTGTAGAGGGTAGGGAAGGTGGTAGAGGTAGGGAAGGTGGGGAAGGGTAGGGAAGGTGGTAGAGGGTAGGGAAGGTGGTAGAGGTAGGGAAGGTGGTGAAGGTAGGGAAGGTGGTGAAGGTAGGGAAGGGGTGAAGGGTAGGGAAGGTGGTGATGGGTAGGGAGGTGGTGAAGGGTAGGAAGGTGGTGAAGGGTAGGAAGGTGGTGATGGGTAGGGAAGGTGGTGAAGGGTAGGGAAGCTGGTAGAGGGTAGGGAAGGGGTGAAGGGTAGGGAAGCTGGTAGGGGTAGGAAGGTGGTGAAGGGTAGGGAAGGTGGTAGAAGGTAGGGAAGGTGTTAGAGGGGAGGGAAGGTGGTAGAGGGTAGGGAAGGTGGTGAAGGGTAGGAAGGTGGTGAAGGGTGGGAAGGTGGTGAAGGGTAGGGAAGGTGTAGAGGGTAGGGGACAACTATCCTGAATGGTCAACCAGGTATCAACCAGGTGTTAGGGTAGGGAAGGTGTTAGAGGGTAGGGAAGGTGGTGAAGGGTAGGGAAGGTGTGTGAAGGGTAGGGAAGGTGGTGAAGGGCAGGGAAGCTGGTAGAGGGTAGGGAAGGTGGTGAAGGGTAGGGAAGGTGGTGAAGGGTAGGTAAGGTGGTGAAGGGTAGGGAAGGTGGTGAAGGGTAGGGAAGGTGGTGAAGGGCAGGGATATTCTTGGTATCGAAATAAATATATAGAAATATTGCAATATTTTTGGTATTGAAAATTCTCCATTACCAGACTTGCCTCACCATGTAGATAAAAACAATTCCAGGATCAGAATTCAGCAACGCTTACGAACCTGTTTTATCTTTCC
>WNGS01090435.1:0-2500 GCA_020271785.1 Procambarus virginalis
TTTAGAAGTTCGATTGGATCCATCTGAGTTCAGGTTTGGACTTCGTTCCCTTTCTGGCTCCGTACGAGGTTTCGGAGTCTTCCTGGATAGCAGCCTGCCCTTTGCTTGTTTTGGATTCTGGCATTCCTTCTGTCGTTCCCGCACGTTGGAGTGGCGGGAAGCTTCCACGGTGATTCAGGTTTTCCTGGGGGCGAGCTTGAGTACCTGAATGAGTGCTGTTTGCCCTGCCCTTCCCCGCGATGTGGGCGTTATTCAGCTTCATGTGCAGGTTCCTGTCCTTTCGGCGGCTGCTGGTTGCGGAGGATTGCGCGCCCGGGCCTTTTGGCTTCGGCCTTGCGGTTCTTTTCCATCCTGGAGCTGTCCTCGGATTGGCTCGTGGAGGATGTGAGGACGCTTGGGTCCGTCCCAGGGTCTGGCGCCTTGTCCTCGGCGGCGCGCTCGTTCGCTGCCTTGTTGAAGCTGTTCACGCCGATTTTGCGGGATGCGGTTTCCCTGTTTTATGCTTCCCGTCTCGTGGCGTGTCGGCAGGCGGTGCTGGGTTCCTCCGTGGAATCTGCTTGGGCTCTGGCTCTTAGGCGTTCTTCCCCTTTGTCTCTTCTTTTTGAGGAGTCGGCCGTGGCGCAGTTTATTCAGGCTGCGTCGGCGGCTTGTCGTCCGATGTCGGACTTGTTGGTTTTCCGGGGGGTCCGGGGTGGGTCTTCCGGCGGGGTCGTGCCAGAGCTCGGGGTTCCTCTCGTCGTGGTAGGCCTCTGGTGTCAGGTTCGGGTTCGGCTCCTGCTGCGGACCCGCCCTCGTCTGGTCGGCGCGGTGTTCGCTGTGCGGGGTTCTGGGTCTCGTAAGGGGCGCCGGCCCTTTCGCGGTTTGCCCCGTTGACGGGGCGAGGGGGGGGCGGCTTGCGCTGTTCGCCCGCGCCTGGTCCCACGATTCGTGGGCCTTTCAGGTCGTGTCTTGCGGTCTGCGGTGGCGTTGGGTGGCCCCTCCCTTTGGGGGGTTCGGGGCTGGCAGGGCAAGTTTCTTCCCTGCGCTCCGTCGCGTCGTCTTGGAGTGGGTACGTTTGGGCGTCGTCGAACCGACGTCGTCCCTCAGATGGGTTTCCCGTCTGTTTCCGGTTCCGAAACGGGACTGCGCGGACCTGAGGTTCATTCTGGACTTGTCCCGTCTGAACCCCTGGGTTATTGCCCTCCTTCCGGATGACTACGCTGTCTCAGGTTCGGCTCCTTTTGGAGCCGGGCGCTTGGATGGTGTCCCTGGACCTCCGGGACGCTTATTGGCATGTCCGATTCATCCGCGGTTCAGGGACTGGCTCGGTTTGTGGTGGGGCTTCAGAGTTACCGCTTTCGTTGTCTCCGTTCGGGTTGAACTGGCACCTCGCGTGTTCACGCGCCTTACACGGGTAGTAGTGGCTCGGTTGCGTCTCCTAGGAGTTCGGGTGTTGGCCTACCTCGACGACTGGCTGGTTTGGGCTCCCAGCCGGTCTGCTTGCTTGCTAGCCAGGGATTTGGTTCTTTCCCAGCTCGCCGGGTTCGGTTCTTGGTGAACTGGAGGAAGTCCCATCTGGTTCCCTCTCAGGTTCGGACTTGGCTGGGTCTCGTTTGGGACTCTCGCACCTCCTCCTTGTCTCTCCCTCCGGAGTCTCTCCAGCGGCGGCTGCGGTCCCGCCTTCGTCTGTTTTCTGGTGGGCCCTCGGGTCACCCGGCGGTTGCTCGAGGGGCTGTGCGGGAGCCTGAACTTCGCGATGCTGTGGTCTACCCGCCGGGTCGGGTTTGGCTTCGTCGGCTGTTCTGGTTCCTTCGGGGTCACCCTTCCGCCTCTCTCGCGATCGCAAGGTTCGACCCCCGGGGGCCTTGCGTCGGTTGCTGCGTCACCGGCTTCCTCTTCGGGTTTTTCGGGGTTCGGTGCCATGGCGCCTCCCGAGCCCTCGCTCGATGTGTACACGGATGCGTCGTCTCTAGGCTGGGGTTTTGTGACCAGTGCTCACCAGGCCGGCCAGGGGCGTTGGGGTCCGTCCTTCCGTCGAGCTCACAGCACGGTGCGGGAGTTCGCGGCGGTGTGTGGTTGCTCTTCGGAGGATTCAGGTGGCCCGCGGATCAACGATCCGGCTCCATTCGGACTGCTCTCCGGTGGTTCATTGCCTGAACCGCGGGGGTTCGATGCGGTCCTTGTCTCTTTGGGGTTGGTCGCTTCGGGTGACTCGTCTGCTGAGTTCTCGGGGTTTGGCTCTCCTGGCTGTTCACGTACGGGGCGTGTCCAACGTCTTGGCGGACGCCCTGTCTCGCTTCGTTCCCCTCTCCACGGAGTGGACGGTCGACGACGAGTCCTTCCGCTGGCTTTGCCAGACGTTCGGCGTCCCGAGGTGGACCTCTTCGCGTCGGCGTGGTCGCGGCGTCTTCCGTGTATGCGGCGCCCTTCCCCGATCGCGAGGCCGTCGGGGTCGACGCCTTGCGGCTCGACTGGTCGAGGTGGAGGTTCCTGTACCTCTTTCCCCGGTTCAGCTGTTGCT
>WNGS01090435.1:7500-13442 GCA_020271785.1 Procambarus virginalis
TCTGAGTGCCACTAGGTCCTGGCTGAGGCTCACTGCTCGATTTTCTCATCAGATATCTGTCCATGGAAGCTTGCTTTTCCCTTCTTCGCAAGCTCTCTCTGTAGTAAGGCAACACATTGTCATTGAAAAGATTAAGGCAACGGCCTACTACAGCTTTCTCTGGGTGAGTCTTTTCAACAATTGTTTGAATCTCTTCCCACATCTGACACACCTTCTTCAATACTGCAGAAGGGACATCCGCTGCTGCCTCCTCCTCCTCCACTGAAGAATCTTCATCTGCGTTGTCTCGCTGTTCCTGTTGAAGGGCTTGGAGTTCTACGGTGGTCAGTTCTTCGTTGTGTTCTTCCACCAACTCCTCCACATCATCACTATCCAATTCCAAGCCCATTTGCTGGCCTAGAGTAACAATTTCCTCAACAATAGGCGCATCATTTATAGGCTCAAACCCCTCAAAGTCTAATTCTCTCACACATTCAGGCCACAATTTTCTCCAGCCAGAGATCAGGGTTCTTTGAGTCAGTTCTTGCCAGGCTTTGTCAACGAGTTTTAAAGCACTACAAATGTTAAAATGGTGTTTCCAGAACTCTTTGAGGGTGAGGTTTGTGGCTTCAGTCACTTCAAAACATTTTCGGAAAAGTGCCCTTTCATAAAGTTTCTTAAAATTCGCTATGATTTTCTGGTCCATAGGCTGAATTAAAGAAGTGGTGTTAGGAGGAAGGAATTTAACTGTGAGGAATTTATTGTATCGGGGCAACACATCATCTTGCAAGCCTCGAGGATGAGCAGGAGCATTGTCGAGGAGAAGCACGGCTTTGAGTGGCAAATGTTTCTCCTGCAGATATTTTTCTATGGTAGGGCACAGCACTTCATTCACCCACTCCGAAAAAATAAGCCTAGTCACCCATGCTTTTTTATTAGACCTCCACATCACACACAAATGGGTTTTCTGCACTTTATACTGTTTGAAAACCCTTGGATTTTCAGAATGATACACTAGTAAGGGTTTAATTTTCAAATCGCCACTCGCATTTGAACACAACATAAGCGTAAACCTATCTTTCATAGGCTTGTGTCCGGGCAAGGATTTTTCCTCCTTGGTAATGTATGTCCTCTTAGGCATTCTTTTCCAAAACAGTCCTGTTTCGTCACAATTAAACACTTGTTGCGGTAGGTATCCCTCAGCCTCTGCAAACTCTTTAAATTCCTCAATAAATCGTCCAGCGGCTGGTTTGTCTGAGCTGGCTGCCTCCCCATGCCTTGTAACACTATGGATACCACTTCTCCTCCTAAATTTTTCAAACCAGCCCCTGCTTGCCTTAAACTCTTTCGTCTCTGCATCACTCGTTCCAGGGTTTTCTTTAGAAGGTCTTCGTGCAATACCCTGGCTTTCTCACAAATAATGGCCTCCGAAACACTATCTCCCCTTAACTCCTTGTCGTGTATCCAAATTAATAACAACTTTTCCACTTCTTCAAGTATTTGTGGTCTTTGTTTCGTTATTGTTCTTACTCCTTTTGCCACTTTAGCACTCATAATCTCATTTTTCTTCTTAAGTATAGTGCATATTGTTGATGTGGCTTTGTTGTACTGCCTACAAAGTTCAATAACACGTGTACCGTTCTCATGCTTCCGAATTATCTCTTGTTTCTCCTCTATTGTCATCCTCACATGGGCTTTCTGGCCTTTATCCTTACCACTGGCTTTCTTGGGACTCATGGTGAGATATATAATAACAAATTGTATAGTCAAATCACCAAAAATCCAACAATACACTGAAAATCCACGAGAAGAATTGATGAGAGGTAGTCACTGAGCGCGAGACAATGGTAAACTGAGGGGCGGACGGGCGGAGGGGCGACGATCGCCCAGCCACCACGCGCTAGGTCAGCCTGTACGCGTATCAACAAACTCGTGTCCCGAGGTAACCCTCGCCTTCCGAGACACATTTTCCGAGGAAATCCTGCTCGTATTCCGAAAAACTCGTATACAGGGACACTCGTATTCCGAGGTACCACTGTAATACAATATATATTGTGTATAATTTACTCATAATTCATTTAACTTAGTAAATATAAATAAATATTTCTGGGGGGAGCCCTGTTGGCTCCCAGGAGCTTTACCAGGCTGATATGCTATTGTCAGACTTTGGCATCAGTCATGTGTATGGAATTCTTAGGGCCTAACGGGGACCACGGCCAAAACTGGCCCCACTCAGAGAGGCAAGGGGAGCAATGGCCTATAGAAACCCCCGTGTGGTTGGAAGCATTCTATGTCTGCCATCGACTGGGTCAAGCATCCAGAAAGGTAAGCATCCCAAAACAAGCCCCTATTCTGGTAAAAATTGCTACCAAATGCCGAACTAGTGGATAGAACTCCCCAACAGAAAACAAACAAACAAGTATGACGTCACACGTCACCGCGCCTGTGCGCAGCTCCCCCCTCCCGGGAGGGGGAAGGGGGAGCCCCAGACCTCTCACACTGGCTATCCACCCCATCAGTTCTGAGGCTGGATCTCAAAACACGCGAAAAACTGCCGACTGGAGGGAGGGAGGGTTGCCGGGAAGCCTCCGGGTCTTGCCCAGAAAATGGCGTTTCATTACATTCAACGCTGGTTTTCTGGGGCGGCTCCCTACACTAGGGCTCCCCCTTCCCTCTCCCGGGAGGGGGGAGCTACGCAGACAGGCGCAGTGACGTCATACTTGTTTGCTTGTTTTCTGTAGTTCGGCTTTTGGTAGCAATTTTTTCCAGAATAGGGGTTTGTTTTGGGATGCTTACCTTTCTGGATGTTTGATCCGGTCGATGACAGACATAGAATGCTTCCAACCACACGAGGGTTTCTATAGGCCATTGCTCCCCTTGCCTCTCTGAGTGGGGCCAGTTTTGGCCGTGGTCCCCGTAGGCCCTAAGAATTCCATACACATGACTGATGCCAAAGTCTGACATTAGCATATCAGCCTGGTATAGCTCCGGGGATCCTCCGGGTCTCACCCAGAAAATGGCGTTTTTAAAATAAAAATGTTTATTCAGGTAAAGTGCATACATACAAGGGGTGATACTAATATTGATGAATTTATAGATAGAGCTAGTACATACAATGCCTAAAGCCACTATTACGCAAAGCGTTTCGGGCAGGAAAAACACTAAAGACTAAAACTTAATACTAATTGAGATTAAGTATAAAATGTGTTGAGAAAATATAAAAATAAAAAAGGAGGGAACATGGCAGAAAAACAGCAAAAATCAATTTGGTCGACAAACAGCATTGATTAAAAATAACAGACATGGGTTTACATTATAGGGTAAGGTAGGTTACAGGCCTGTATTTTAATGTAAATTTATTCTCCAAATTTTGTAAATCGTTTAACGGAAAATAAGTATAACATTCAGGGTTTTTAAAGATCATATTCTGTACTATTGGGAAACTTGTTCACTACGAATTGCAATGTATATTTGTCTTGTAAACTTTTATATAATTTAATTTATATTGTATTTTCTAAATAAAGATAAAAAAAAATTGGGTAGTGCTTAGTTTTATCTTAACTGGTTGAGAGAGGTTCATTATTTAAGAGGTTCATTACATTCAACGCTGGTTTTTTTACCCCAGGATGAGTTTTCAGTCACCCTACCCAATGATTTAATGTTTCTGTATTACTAATCTTGTGAGAGGTAGCTTATTGTGCAGCCCATACTCATTCTGTAAGTGTTAGTTTATTGTGCACCCCATAGTCATCATGTCACCCAAGCCTGCTGCTGCAGCTGCACCTGTGGGGTGGTGTAGGGAACCATCAGTGTACTATATGATTTGAGAGAGAGAATGCTCTGTGGACAGAGCATCAATGTGGCTTAAGGCATTAAGCTTTGCCTCAAGATGAAGCTTGGGCTGATCTCTGATTTGCTTCTTGGGAGTCTTCATTTACGTGCACCTCATACTCAACCACTGTGTGGTAATGTTTTGTGCAACCCATACTCATCCTGTTACCAGTAACCCATACTTATCCTGTGACCTTGTGACCTGAAGTTTATTGTGCAACCAACCCATACTCATCCTGTGAGTGGTAGTTTAGTGTGCACCTCTTACTCATCCTGTGAGTCATAATACATTGTAGAACCCTTTCTCATCATGTGAATCTTTGTTTACTGTGCGAAACGCTTTACTGTTATGAAACGCTGTGCAAACTAGTGACTTTACAAGAATGTAAACACATCATGTTATGTACTTTCATAAACTCAATGTAACTTCTTGTATATATATAAAAATAAATAATTAAATAAATAGTTTCTTGTGTAACCCATACTCATCCTGTGATCCTGTGAGTGATAGTTCATGTGTACTCCATACTCATCATCAAGAAGTGTATTTTACCAGCATGGTAATATAAATTAGAATAATGACTTAACTTTATTACGGACCCATAATCAAAATAAGAGCCATCACTAATTATCATGACAATGGCCTATACAGGCTCCAGTTCTGTCGGAGGTGTGTAGTTTATTGTGCACCTCTGCACCCCCAGCCCTGGGAAGGGAGCATTGGAATGTGGACATGCAACCTGTCCTCACAAATTCGTATAGTCAATATTGACTTATTAAATACGTGCATAGGTGATATACTAAACATAATAGTTTACCTTGAAAGCTTCATAGAAAAACACCGACCTTACCTAACCTTGTTAGTATGTAAAGATAAGCATCTTATTGCTTCGTAATTACAATTATGCTTAACCTATACCTATAATAGGTTAAGTAACAATTATAATTACGAAGCTATAAGATGCTTATCTTAACAAACTAACAAGGTTAGGTAAGGTTGGTGTTTTCTATGAAGCTTTTCAAGGTAAACTATTATGTTTAGTATGTCACCTATGCACGTATTTAATAAGTCAATATTGACTATATGAATTTGCGAGGACGGGTTGGGACATGTGAACCAATACCTGCCCCCATCCCCCCAGTCCTGTTAATAATAATAATAATAATACAGTGGCACCTCGGCATACGATTGCCCCTACTTACGATAAATTTGAGTTCCGATATAAATTTCATCAAAAAATGCGACTCGACATCCGATATTTGTTGGTACACGTTCGGGTCGGCCGAGCGCGTGGTTCCCGTTCACGCGGCCGACCTGCCTCAGTTTACTACAGCTACCCGCTTAGTGACGATCGCGCCTATAAAAAATTCCGCTTTTGTGGTGATTTTTTGCATTTTGAACATTAAAGTAATTATTTTCTATCGTGCCATGAGTCCCAAGAAAGTCAGTGGTAAGGCTCAACATATGAGATCCCATGTAAGAATGACCATAGAGCAGAAACAAGAGATCATTCGTAAATATGAAGACGGTGTGCGGATCGGTGAACTGGCTAGGCAGTACAACAAATCTCAGTCAACGATATCCACCATACTGGTTAAGAAAAGGACATTATGGGTGCTAAAGTGATGCATCATTACAGACAAATGTTAAATCGAATGAAAAAACAAATGTCTCTTGACAAATTTGTAGTGAGACAAACAAGCACTGAACCACAACCAGGCCTGAATACCTAGTGGTATTCAGCCTGGTAATTTGCCTGAATACCTAGTGGTATTCAGGCAAAACGTAGGAGAGAGAGTACCCCAGAGAAAACATCACTGCCTGATGTGATAATGGAAGGGGACTCGCCTTCCAAACAGTAACAACTCTCCTCCTCCCCCCTCATCAACCATCTCCATACGCCATCGAATCCCTCCATAAAGGTAAGTGAAGTTTTGTACTGTATTGTAGTTAGAAAAAACATTGTATTCAGTATAAAATGTATTTTATGTTAATATTTTGGAGGGTGGGGAACGGATTAATTCAAATCCCTTTATTTCTTATGGGAAAATTCGCTTCGACTTCCGATATTTCGACATACGATCCGTCTCTGGGAACGGATTAGCATCGTAAATCGAGGCCCCATTGTAAT
>WNGS01090444.1:3923-15617 GCA_020271785.1 Procambarus virginalis
TTACCCAATCTTCTTAAATCTAAACTTATCCAATTTATACCCATTGTTTCGCGTTCTGTCCTGTGTTGATACTTTTAATACCCTATTAATATCCCTTTGTTATGTCCATTCATCCACTTGTAAACCTCTATCATGTCACCCTAACTCTTCGCCTTTCCAGTGAATGCAATTAAGCTTTGTTAATCTTTCTTCATATGAAAGATTTCTAATTTGGGGATTAACTTAGTCATCCTACGCTGGACACGTTCAAGTGAATTTATATCCATTCTATAATATGGCGACCAAACTGAACTGCATAATCTAAATGGGGCCTAACCAGAGCAAGATATAGCTTGAGAACCCACCAGGTGTCTTGTTACTAACGCTGCGATTATAAATCCGAGTGTCCTATTTGCCTTATTACGAACATTCATGCATTGATCCTTTTGTTTTAAATTCTTACTAATATAACTCCCAGATCCCTTTCGCAATCCGACTTCGCAATCTCAACACCATCTAGCTCGTATCTTGTAACTCTATCATCATTACCTAGCCTCAGAACTTTACATTTATCAGCATTAAACTGCATCTGCCAGTCCTTTGACCATTTCAAAACCCTATCTAGATCAACTTGAAGTGATAGTGAGTCTTCTTTCGTGTTAATTTCCCTACCGATTTTTGTATCATCCGCAAATTTGCAAATGTTGCTACTCAAACCTGAATCTAAATCATTTATATATATTATAAACAACAGAGGTTCCAGGACAGAGCCTTGAGGCACTCCACTTACAACATTTTCCCACTCTGACTTGACTCCATTTATACTAATTCTCTGTTTCCTTTGGAATAGCCATGCCTTAATCCAACTTAATATAGCACCCCCAATACCATGAGCCTCTATTTTTTTAATTATTCTTTCATGTGGCACTGTATTAAAAGCTTTGCTAAAGTCAAGGTACACAACATCACAATCCTTACCACTATCAACTGCCTCAACTATGCTGGAATAAAAAGATAGCAAATTTGTTAAACATGAACGGCCATTTGTAAAACCATTTTGCGACTCATTTATTAATTTATGTTTTTCAAGATGAAGACGAATTGTATTTGTAATTATCGATTCAAGTAACTTTCCCACAATAGACGTTAGGCTAATTGGCCGATAGTTTGACGCAAGTGATCTATCTCCTCTCTTAAAAATTGGTACCACATTAGCTACCTTCCATGACTCTGGCACTCTGCCTAACTCTATTGATTTATTAAATGTTGTAGACAGTGGCTCGGAAAGCTCCTCTTTGCATTCTTTAAGCACCCTGGCAAACACTTCATCCGGCCCTGGGGATTTTTTTTGTTTTAGTTTTACTAATTGTTTAATTACATCCTCCCTGGTAACTGCTAAACTAGTCAACCTGTCCTCATCCCCACCCACATAGACTTGTTCGGCTGAAGGCATATTGTTAAGTTCTTCTTTAGTAAATGCAGATGTAAAATATTTGTTAAAAATACTACTCATCTCCTTGTCATTATCCGGTATTTGACCTGTCTCAGTTTTTATTGGACCTATCCTTTCCTCAGTCTTATTTCAATATAACTGAAAAAACTTTAGGGTTTGTCTTTGCTTGCCCTGCTATGCGAACTTGTTTCTTTTTGCTTTACTTATCTCTTTTTTAACATTTCTAACCAGTTGTACGAATTCCTGTTCTAAACTAACTTCCCCATTCTTAATCTTTTTGTACGTCTCTCTCTTTTTACCTATAAGGTTCTTCAAATCCTTTTGGGTATTCGATCTATTCAATTTGTATGTTATACTAATTTCCTGTGCTTTGCTTAGAATATTTTTAAATAAGTTATATTTTGATTCCACATCGAAATCCCATTTTACGTGACCTATCGCTGGGTTCATGTTTTGCTACAAGACCGGCTCACCCCCCATCCCCAAGACTTTCCAATCTATTTAACCCAAAAAATTTCTTAGGTTATTGAAATCAGCTTTTTGAAAATCTGGCACTTTAATAGAATTTTCTCCTACAGGTCTATTCCATTCTATGCTAAATCTGATTTCTTTGTGATCACTGTTCCTTAGGTTACTCCCTATTTCTATGTCATTAATTTGTGTTTCCCTGTTAGTTAACGCTAAATCTAAAGTATTATTTTCCCGCGTTGTTTCCTTAATGTGTTGGCTAAGAAAGCAATCGTCAATTAATTCTAGAAATTCTTCTGCTTTATTATCCCCTGTTCTGTTAGACCAATTTCTTCCACTGAAATTAAAGTCACCTGTTTCGATTCTGGGTTCCTTAGTTGGAAACCAGAGATCAAATTGACCTCTAAATAATTACTTTATAATAATTGATAGGACTGCTGAAGCGTTTTGGTACCTATCTTTCTTGCCAACGTAAGACGAATCTTGTTTCTCGCAGAGCATTAAGACTCTGGGCTTGTTGATTATTAAATATTGAACTAGTTATCAGCTATGTTATCAGCTCTTACATCCCTGTTTACGAGATTCACCGGATTTCCCTAACTAGGCTTTTTTCCCCTATCAGTGGTTCAAAAAGTTGTGCTCAGTCCTTGAGGCTCAAAATACGATTATCTTGAGTCTTCAATCTGAAAATCAAGCAAACTGTTCGAACCTCCATCAACAACAAAAAGAAATAACCCTCTTCCAGGAGGATATTAGAAACTTAAGGGCTAGCCGAGATCAACTCCAGCATGACTTGAATGGCCTCCGTGAGGAAAACATTCGTCTGAAATCTGATGAAGCCATAAAAAAAACAAGAGGAAGCTCTCAGCAAAATGACTGCATGTATCAATACATTATCCGCCAAACGTTCCGTCACCCAGGATGAACAAGATCAGCAAAAGCTGCTTGTCTCTGTAGTTGTGTCGTCCCAAGCTATACCAGTGGAAAGCGAAGGTGAAAAGCGTATTGAAATTGTTCAGGATCTCTTAAAAAATGAATTGCAGCTCTCTCTAAACAAAACAGACATTATTGCTGCCGGGTCCGTCTAATTACCACAAGCTAACACAAGCTACACAAGCTTCAGAAAGCTTCCTGGCAATACGTTAGTAATGAATAAATATGATATATTTACTCATTATAATGTTGGTGCTGAACGTACAACACGATAAAATTTACATAATTTTAGTCTGAAAAAGTATCTTTTTATAATGAAATTAGACGAAAATAAAGAGCTGGTGACGCCAAATCAAGTCGACGATCCAAGCGTCAATGTTGTGGAGCGACTTATCCAAGACAGATTGTTGCCTGGAGAGTGTTTGCTGGCATATCAGCCTCTTGTACACACGTCGCACTTCTCTGCTCAAATTGTCACAAATTGAAATAATGGTATAAACTACAATAATGCATAGTTACAATAATATTTAGCATAAATAGCCAGAAAATATTGAAATTGTATTGAAAAATAGGTGTCTGGAAGTGAAATTAACTCCATGGGACAATAGTTTTGTTATATAGATGCTGATGATTATTCGCTGGTATGCGTTCGCTACTTGAACTACTATGCACTTATTTACGTATCCAGAGATTAGTTCAGAGTAAAACCATGTTTTTCTAAATTCTACATTACATACCATCATTATAATAGATAAATATGACGTATTTCTTCATTACTTATATAATGCAAGGAAATTTTGGGGTATGATTAGGTAGCTAGGGGTGGCTTTTGGGTAAATACATGGACTCGCTCTGGGTGTGTGTGTAGTGTGATATACATTCAATAACATCATTATAGGGGGTAAATATGTCATATATCTTCATTACTTGTGTAATGCTAGAAGGCCGGAGTAGCACTAGGTAACTATGGATATAGCTTTGGGAAAATACATGGACCCGCTCTGGGTGTGTGGAGAGCTACACACCAGCAAATCAATTGTCTAATTAACATGCATATATATGCTAATTAACCTTCAAGATTTATATGTCAGAGAAAGGGAGAGATATAGACATTACTGTAACTACATTTCAAGTAATATATATAATTTATGTTAAAGGCATTATATTTTTAAATAAATAATACTACATAATCGCTGGTATCCGGACACATGAACACTACATTCAATGCCATCATTATAGTCGTTAAATATGTCATATTTCATCAATACTTGTGTAATGCAAGGAGGTTTTATCTTTTTTAAAGATAAATATTTCAACTTTAAATATCTTTTCAAATATTTGTCATTAAAGTATATATTCTGAAAATAATCATGTATTTTATTTACCCCAAAGTAGAGCACGAATATCATAGTGTCATATCCTGTGATTAGTAATTTATTTTGCACCCCATACTCATTCCTTAAAGATTATTTACATTCACTCCTCGCTTGATAAATTCAAGATCTTTTGAGTGCATGAAAATATGTTTTAGAATTATAGTATTCAAATGGAATTAGTAGCGTATAGCTAGCTCTAAGCAGAACTACTACTGTACCAGTAACCAAAAACATTTTAATTAACATTTCAGATCAGGTAAGAATTGAGACCACAAAAATCCAGTAGCATTTCTGTCACATTCGTCTATAGTTGAACCATTAAGAATGTCTCTTAAATGTTACCCAAGCACACGTTTGTGGAAACTAAAGTTATTATCAATAGAAAGCAACAAGGCCAGATGGGTTTATTGCACCATATATGACAGAGGACTTTCTAAGTGAGCAGAAAGACATCAGATTAGTGATGTGAAAGGAATCAGATTCTCTGAATGTTTATCCTGGGAATGTGTGTGTGTAATACTAGATAAGAGAGAAAATTAGGTCGGGAGTCAGTACATTAGACAGCAGATGGTTAGAAAGGCAGAATCCAAGAGCTAACAGCTTTAGCCTATGGGTACAAATAGCAAATACACAAACAATTCATTTCATGAGGATCCCGGGGATCCTGTAAATTACTATCCTCCCTTCTCATCCAATATTGTTCTTCCAAAGAAATTACTATCTATCCCTTCTCATCCAAAGTTCATTAAATTTATCAGTTCAATATTTATTTATTTACATATTTGTTTGTGTTATATACAAGAAGGTACATTGGATTTGTCAGAGTACATAACAGTGGTGTTCTTACAATTATTGCAAAGCCACATAGTTTTGGGCAAGTGCTTAATCTAACAGGGGGGGGGCCGTCTGGCGCCCCCCCCCCTTTCCGGCAAATAAATGTTAACCGCATATAATCTTTCAGTATTACATTGTCATTTTACCCAAGGTAGCACTTTTACTAATGTAAAATGTAATAGCCCTATTGTTAGACTTATTCTCTGGAAGTTACACATTATTACATTTACCCTTGTTACACTTACTAAGTTTAATATACAAGGTTATTCTCAGGATGTTAACCTTCAAGCCATTTCAATCAAACAAGTACAGTGCATTGTTAACTTACAGCGTTAATGTAAATAAGTTATTTTACCCGGGATAAAAGTTTTACCAATGGTTATTACCTTATAGGGATGTATGTACTTAATATGGGAAAGTGATCACTAATTAGCCATTGTAATACCAATCTTTGGACAGCGTTGACTAGCTGGCCTTCATTTATTACAGCCAAATCTTCCATCCATAAGGCGGATGGTGTTAGATGGGTTAATATAAAATAGTCATAACTTGTAATTACAGTTCTATAGTTAATGTTGCAGATGTCATAAGATAAACAAGTAAGAAACTTTCATGCAGTTAGAACTTACATACAATATGTAAACTTTCTATATTTAAATTTTAATTTATAATGAAGAAAATGGAGTTAAATATAATGAGATAATTAAACAGAGTACGACAATGTTATTTATTAACAAAAAATTAAGGAAAATGAAATAAACTTGTGCTCTAAATATATAATTTTAAACAAATCAAATAAATTGAATATGCAATCTCTGTACCTACTAATTAATATGTATGTCAGCGACCACAGACCTTTCGCATATAAACTGTATGGCTGTGACATGAACCCTCACATTTATCTCTCGAGTGTATAGATGTTACCAGTTTCATTTAACATCTAAGTGAACAAAAGGTAAAAAATAGATAATAATCGGCAGTTTTAAAAATCCGAAAATATGGTGTTGGATACAATGAGGAACTTAAAAAAAGATTTAACTAATAATAGTAATATTGAAAGAACTAGAACAAAGAGAAGAACAAACAACTGACAGTTAATATTATTGAATATAAATAAACAAGGTCACCATATGTATAATACAATTAAGAATAAAGATAAATGAAATTAGATTCAAATAATTAACTAGGATACATTTAAATAATCAAATTGCAAACCCAATAACTTCTTATATGAAGATTGTAATACGCTAATTGGATAAAGATAAGCAAAATAAACACACAATTGCCTGGTGGAATTTCCAAAACACTTATACTACTCTACTTTATACTGCCCTCTCACTTCGTGGACGCTTATTCTGATGTGGTTTTCTTGCTATTGCAGATGTTTTGGGAATTGAAAATCTGTTGCCTTTGGCAAATATTTTCCCGTCCTCAATATATGGTTTTCTTGATATAAAGCACCATAAGCACTTTATCTTTTCGTCTTTAGTTTTTTTATCCCAAACTTCCTTACTATAAAGTACCCTTTTAAATTGGATGAAATTACATAATTACCTTCTCCATGTAACGCCCTCCTCAGATCTAGCATTTGGAGTGTTGAAACATTGCAGATTCTTTCAATCAAATCTGGCAATTTTTGAGGTTTCCAGTCAATAGTTAGTTTAAGGATGTGGTTCAGTGACTCGCAATTGTTGTTAGTCCACAACTTATCCATTTTGGCCTTTGTGTGAGGTACACACACATAATTCCACAGAGAAGATTTTAAACGGCAATCAAAATATTCTTTGAACTTTGGGTATTTGGAAAAATACCCAATGAGATTGTTGATACCTGTTTCAAACTTTTCCTCACAGTCACTTCTAACTAGTCCATTTGTACCAAAAGTTTTCTTTAGGATAATAATCCTTTCGGTGGTCGTACAACCAATAATATCAGTCAAATAGCATCTAACATTTTCCGTTAGGTGGTTACTACACAATAAGAGTGTTGCATTCGGAAAACAACACATAAGTGCCTTTCTTAAAGCTGTTTCTTGATCACTTCCAATCATTACGTTCGCGTTATCAATATAGTCTCCTAGTTTGGTTTTTAGGTTGTAGAAAAATGTTGAGTAAGTTTCATATTTACCATCCCAGTGTAAATACATGGGTCCGAGAAATATAGGGTTGTTTGATGTTTCCTTTTGTATTACATTTGTGTTCTTGTAAACAATTGTCGTTAGATAACAAGGGCCAAGATTGAAGGTCCTGTCAACACCGATGACATAAGGGTTCTCTTTTCCGGCAGCACACAAATGTTGCTTGAAATCTTCCAATTGCTCCTTGGAATATAATATCACACAGGGGACTTTGTTCTGTTTATGAATTATCTCCTTTACATATTCATGACCGTCTAACATGCAAATTACATTTAAAAGATCATCAGCAACATTGTGCCTATGGATAGGCTTACATTCCTTTTTCCTCTCATTGTATTTTTTATTCCTTGTTTGCTTGAAGTCTCGTGGGGTTAAATCTGAATCTTCCATGAGCATATTTTGATAAACCTCTCGCGGAGGATGGCTCTTAACCATCTCCCCTATCTTTTCTAAAACTACAGGCCTAGTCCAAATATATGGAATTGTTTTTTTGGAATTACCATGCATGGTAATTACCATTCATTTTCTTCACAGAGATTACCACTAATCTCTTCACAGAGATTACCATTCACAGACAAGCTACCAGTGATATATGCAGACTGGGAAAAGACTACATTGGTTAACGACCAAAACCCAGGAACAGATAGTTTAGAGAACCGCAGCAGTAATGTGGAGGAAGAGGGTATTGTAGTACATAATAGCAGCAATATTGCAGAGTCAGGTAATATAAACGATGTGAGCAACAGTGAGACAGAGTGCATAAATGAAGGAATTGGGACGAAAAGCGGAGATGGCTCCAATAAAGAGGTAGACAAGACAGACACAGATATAAATACCTTGAAAAACGCAAAACCGGAACACATTTGCAAATTCTACGCTAAAGGAATATGCAAATATGGAAAATTAGGAACAAAATGCCATTTTCTGCATCCTCGAAAATGCAGGAACATGTTGGCGAGGGGTACATGCCGTTTTGGAACAGGGTGTAGATACTTCCACCCCAAACTATGTCAATTTTCAATTAGGGACAAAAAATGCTACAATCTTCAGTGTCCGGAATTCCACGTGAGAGGTACACAACGTTATAGACGGGAAGATCAGTATGACACTACTGGCAATTTTTTAGAGGAAGGCAGAAACAGAGCAGAAAATATAAGAGAGAGGAACAGTCAGATGGAACCACCACAGGATTACAGAGGGGAAGGGAGATACCCACAAGTCTGGAATACACATTACCAACAAACACACAGGTACTACACCACACAACACTCGACCCACTACCGAAACTGGACGAATCACTACGAAAACAACACACTCTGGACGCAAACACAGTGGCCCCCTTACCGGAGCCTCAGATATTAACACCAAGTAAGGCATCCAGCACTTCCACTACCACGATAACATCATTTATATTTGCCAACATTCAAGGTATAAAAACACGCAAATCCAACAAAGTTCACTTTATAGATGGTCTCCTTCATGAGGCAAATGCAGTGTTTGCAGCCCTAACAGAAACCCACACAAAGGACTACCATGATGGTGAAATATGGATCTCAGAGTACAATCTTTTCAGATGTGATAGGAAACACCGGCTTCAGGGTGGGGTCAGCCTATACATCAAAGACACACTCATCTGTACTGAGCTGCTAAACACCTCAAATGATATGGTGGAAGTGCTGATAATCAAAATAGAGATTATAAATGTAGTTATTGTCCTTGTATATAAGTCACCGGAGGCAAACCCTCAGCAGTTTAAAGACCAACTAATGAAAGTAGAACACTGCTTGGAAAACCTCACAAATCCAGCTCCGAACATCATCCTGCTTGGGGACTTCAACCTACGGCACCTGAAATGGAAGCACCTGGCTAATACAGTAATATCAGAAAGAATACCAGGAAGTAGCCTTAATGAACAGGCACATGCAAATGACCTGCTACGGATGTGCGACAGGTTTGCCTTAAACCAGCAAATAGTAGAACCAACCAGGAAGGAGAACACGCTGGACCTCATTTTCACTAATAATGATGAATTGATCAGGAACATAATGATTACAAATACCTGTTACTCAGATCACAACTTAATTGAAGTTATGACAACCATGGGGAATAGACCTTCAAAACCAGTCCAGATTCCCGGTGGAGGAGATTTCAGCAAATTCAACTTCAATAATAAACAGATAAACTGGGAGCAAATAAACCAGGACTTCACAGAAATAAACTGGGAAGAACAGCTAGGAAATGCGAACCTGAACCAGTGCCTGGAAAAAATAAGCTCAGTAGCACTAGAAATATGTACAAACCGCATCCCCCTAAGAAAAAAGAGGAAGAGATGCAGATTGGAACGAGAACGTCGTTCCCTATATAGGCGAAGAAAACGAATCGCGGTACAACTTGAGAGTCGCACCCTATCTCAGGAACGGCGAAGAAGGTTAGGTAGCGAAATAGGAAAAATTGAACTCAAGCTACAAGAATCATACAAAACGCAGGAGAGGGAAAGAGAGCAAAAGGCCATCAGTGAAATAGAGAGAAACCCGAAATATTTTTTCTCCTATGCAAAATCAAGATCAAAAACCACATCTAGTATCGGGCCCCTGCGAAAGGAAGATGGAACTTTCACCGATGACAACAAAGAAATGAGCGAGCTACTGAGGAAGCAATACGACTCTGTCTTCAGCGAGCCATTAAACGCACTAAAGATCGATAACCCAAATGAATTTTTCATGGATATGATACCAACATCAAATCATATATCAGACGTCACCCTATCCCCACTGGATTTTGAAGAAGCCATAAACAGTATGCCTATGCACTCCGCACCAGGCCCGGATTCTTGGAACTCCATATTCATCAAGAACTGTAAAAAACCACTATCGCAGGCCCTTCACATTCTGTGGAGACAAAGCCTAGATACTGGCGTTATTCCTGATATACTAAAAACAGCAGAGATAGCACCACTTCATAAAGGAGGAAATAAGGCAGAGGCAAAAAATTACAGACCGATAGCACTAACATCGCACATCATAAAAATTTTTGAGAGAGTGCTAAGAAGTAAGATCACAAAATACATGGAATCACAGCATCTCCATAACCCCGGACAACATGGTTTCAGAACAGGGCGCTCTTGCCTGTCGCAGTTGCTGGACCACTATGATATGGCATTAGATGCTATGGAAGACAAACAAAACGCTGATGTAATTTACACAGATTTCGCAAAAGCTTTTGATAAATGTGACCATGGTGTTATTGCCCATAAAATGCGCTCAAAAGGAATTACCGGAAAAGTAGGCAGATGGATCTACAATTTCCTGACCAACAGAACCCAATGTGTAATAGTCAACAAAATAAAATCCAACCCGTCAACCGTTAAGAGCTCAGTCCCCCAGGGTACTGTGCTTGCTCCAGTACTTTTTCTCATCCTCATATCGGACATAGACAAGAACACAACCTATAGCACTGTATCATCCTTTGCAGATGACACTAGGATCTTCATGAGAGTAGGCAACATAGAGGACACGGCGAACCTCCAGTCAGATGTAGATCAGGTCTTTCTATGGGCTACAGAAAATAATATGGTGTTTAACGAAGACAAGTTCCAGCTCATGCGCTATGGAAAAAATGAAAATATAAAAACGGAAACCACGTACAAAACTCAGGCAAATCATAACATAGAACGAAAAGGCAATGTAAAGGATCTGGGTGTACTCATGTCGGAAGACCTTACCTTTAAAGAACACAATAAAGTAGCCGTCACAACTGCAAGAAAAATGACAGGTTGGATAACAAGAACTTTTCACACTAGAGATGCTATACCGATGATGACACTTTTCAAAACGCTTGTGCTCTCTAGAGTGGAGTACTGCTGCACAATGACAGCCCCTTTCACTGCTGGTGAAATTGCTGACCTGGAGAGCGTGCAGAGATCCTTTACTGCTAGAATCCACTCGGTAAAACATCTAAACTATTGGGACCGACTAAAGAGCCTAAATCTGTATTCCCTTGAGCGCAGGCGGGAGAGATACATAATAATTTACACGTGGAAAATATTAGAGGGGCTGGTCCCAAACCTGCACACAGAAATAACATCACATGAGACCAGAAGACATGGCAGGATGTGCAGAATACCCCCGTTGAAAAGCAGAGGTGCAACTGGTACTCTGAGAGAGAACTCTATCAACATCAGAGGCCCGAGACTGTTCAACACGCTTCCACTACACATAAGGGACATAACTGGCAAACCCCTCACAGTGTTCAAGAGAGAACTGGATAAGCACCTCCAAAGGATACCTGATCAACCAGGCTGTGACTCATACGTCAGGCTGCGAGCAGCCGCGTCCAACAGCCTGGTTGATCAGTCCAGCAACCAGGAGGCCTGGTCGATGACCGGGCCGCGGGGACGATAAGCCCCGGAAGCACCTCAAGGTATCCTCAAGGTAATGGTACTCCATTACCAATATATTAATTGGTCCTGAGGCAGGGGCCAGTTCACGATGTACTTACGAATGTTTTTCTAATTA
>WNGS01090449.1:0-10038 GCA_020271785.1 Procambarus virginalis
AATCAGTGAAGTTTTTCAATGTCTTCAGCCGAGGTAATTTTCATACTGATTTTTGTGTCATCTGCAAGGATGATACGAAGCTGTGACTTGTATTTTTGTCTATATCTGATATGAGAATAAGGAAAAGCAGCGTGCAAGGACTGTACCCTGAGGTACAGAGCTTTTAACTGCACTTGGACTAGATTTTATATGGTTGACCGTTACTCGCTGAGTCCTGTTTGACAGAAAACTGAGTATCCAGCGTCCTACTTTACCGGTTATTCCCATTGACTTCATTTTGTGTGCTATCACGCCATGGTCACATTTATCGAAAGCCTTTGCGAAGTCCGTGTATATCACATCAGCATTCTGTTTTCTTCTAATGCCTCAGTGACTTTGTCGTAGTGCTCAAGTAGCTGTGAGAGGCACGATCTTCCCGCTCGAAATCCATGTTGGCCTGGGTTGTGAAGGTCATTGGTCTCCATGAAATTGGTGACCTGACTCCTAATCACTCTCTCAAATACTTTTATTATGTGCGATGTTAGTGCAACTGGTCTATAATTCTTTGCCAATGCTTTGCTCCCTCCCTTGTGTAGAGGGGCTATGTCTGCTACTTTAAGTGCATCTGGTATCTCCCCGTGTCCAAGCTCTTCCTCCACACTATACTGAGTGCCTGTGCTACCGGCACTTTGCATTTCTTTATAAATATTGAATTCCATGAGTCTGGACCTGGGGCCGAGTGCATGGGCATGTTTTCAATTTCTCTTTCAAAATTTAGTGCGCTCGTGTTGATATCAGTTATATTTACAGGGGTTTGAATATCCCGCATAAAGAAATTATCTGGATCTTCCACTTTCATGTTGTTTATTGGAGTGCTAAACATGTCCTCATACTGCTTTTTTAGGATTTCACTAATTTCTTTGTCATCCTCCGTGTATGAACCTTCACTTGTACGAATAGGTCCAATACTGGCAGTGGTTTTTGCTTTTGATTTCGCATATGAGAAGAATATTTTGGATTTTTCTTTATTTCCTGAATTGCTTTCTGTTCTAACTGCCTTTCTTCAGTTTCATATGAGTGTTTCAATTTCCGCTCGATTTCTTCAATCTCCCTATTTAAATTATTCCTTCTTTGACGGGAAATTCGTGTCTGCATAAGCAGTTCTGTTATTTTTTTCCTGCGTTTATACTGTCGTCTGCGTTCTCTTTCTACGTTAGATCTCTTTCTGGCTTTCCTCAAGGGAACATGTTTCAGACAGACTTGATACGCTTCCGCAGTCAGTTTTTCTATTCCTTCTGTAGGACTTGTATTACTTAAAACAGTTTCCCATGGAATGTTTGTAAGTTCCCTGTTTATTATCTCCCAGTCTATCCTTTATTATTAAAATTGAATTTACTGAATAGCCCCTCTCGCTTTATCAACGTTTTAGGTCTATTCTGAGTATTGATGGTCGTTTGCACTTCAATGAGCTTGTGATCTGAATATGTGGTATCTGATATCGTAATGTCTCTGATAATGTCTTCATTGTTCGTAAAGACCAAATCTAAAATATTTTCATTTCTCGTTGGCTCCGATATCTGCTGACTGAGTGAAAATTTGTCACAGAATCTAAGTAGTTCTCTAATCTGTGGTTGGTTAGGTCCCGATAGATTTCCTGGTATAATATTATTGTTTGCTATTTTCCACCTGAGACTAGGCAAGTTGAAGTCACCTAGGAAGATAATATCAGGTATCGGGTTCTCCAAATTATCAAGGCTATTCTCTATTTGTTTATCTGTTCTGTGAACTCCTCAGCCGTTGCATCTGGCGGTTTGTATATTAGAATAATCACTAAATTTATTTTCTCTATTTTAATCCCAGTACCTCTACCACCTCATTTGTAACGTTTAGGAGCTCCGAGCATACAAGGTCTTCCCTAATATACAGACCCACTCCTCCATGTGACCTACTTTTCCTATCACACCTGTATAGGTTATATCCTGGAATCCAGATCTCACTGTCCAACAATTCCCCTGCATGGGTTTCTGTGAAAGCTCCAAATACTGCATTTGACTCCGTGAGGAGGCCATTTATGAACTGTACTTTGTTGTTTGTTCTTGTTTTCAGTCCTTGTATGTTGGCAAAGATGAATGAGGTTACTCTATTAGTGATAGTTTGACTGGGAGACTTTTTCGGCAAGCCCATTATGCGTGGACATAATAAGTTTGTTCTGACCAGTACTGATTGTTGTAGGGCAGTTGCCTGTCGTAGTTGTAGTTCCCTTTCGGTGTGTAATTGTACCTGTAATTCTGGAATGCAAGTGGATCTGGCATCCAGTTCCATACACTCTCCATGCTCCTCCTTTTGAATTCTCTGTCGGTCTGGTATAAAAAATTTATAGAGTTTCCTCCCAATTCATTATCCTGCTTGCCACTCTTTATGTAGCGTTCCGTGCCTTTCACGTGAAAGTGTGGGCAGCTGAGGTCATAGCATTTTCTGTCCTCCAGTGAGGTTTGACACATGTCAGGATGGAAAAACCTACATATTGATCCAAATCGACACTCACCTTTCCTAAGCATATTTAAACATTTTTGGGATGTTGGTAACTGCATTCTAATCCTTTCTTATTACCAGCATATCTATGTCTGCATATGCCCTTTGCATAAAATTTGCATAAGTCTGTCCTTCTGTTCTGAATTGCTCTATCGGGAACCGTCGTAGTGTCTGTACCTATCGAGCTGTCAGTGCTGTCTGGTACACTTTCTAGTTTACTGTCATCTACATCCGGGCCTACTGAGTCAGAGTTTACAACTTCCTGAGTTTCTGCCTCGGTTTCATCCCTGACTATAGCCTCCGCCCCTGGTATAGTAGAATTGTTGTTGTTCCTTTCCCACTCCTTCTGGATGGCTGGTAGGCTTCCAATGAATGATGTTTTCCGATCATGCGTCATGTTATCTAGAAGGTTTTTTAGGATATTCCAAGCTGGCTGGTCATGTTTACACACCCAGAGCAAGTGGCCAGCTTCAAGTGGCCAAGCAAGTGGCCAAGTGGGAATGGTTCCCGAACACCCCGGGAAGATAACCTGTCATGCAGGGGCAGTATTCACAGGGCACTTAGGAAGGAAGCCCCTAAGCACATGCAGTCCTGGTATTGATGAAGAACACCTGGCCACCGCACAATGCAACACACAGCAGTGAACACCACACAAGGCAAACACCGCCTAGGAAACTAAGGCCAGAGAAGCATCTATCCCAGTTGACATTGGCTTACGAACTGATGCTAGGCAGCCAGCGCGGTGAGGTCCGGGGCTCCCCCTTCCCCCTTTCGGGGTGGGGGGCTTTGCGGACGATCGGCACGGCAGTAAAGTGTGATGTTTGCTTGTTTGCTCGTTTCCTTGGGACTGTAGGGAGTTTCTACCTCTGTTGGTTTTTTGTTTTAGTTTTTTACCGTGTGGGGTTTGTTTTGTTATGCCTACCTTTCTGGGTGCCTAATCCCGGTCGATGGAAGATAAGGAAAACCCAAACCACAAGGGGGTTTTCCAGGGCCATTACTCCCTGAAACCTCTCTGAAGGAGCCAGGTTCTGGCATTGGTTCCTGGTAGGTCTGAACTCCTTAGCTAATGTCCTGGTCTAATATAACATACATTAACCCGATAAGCTCCAGTGAGCCGTAGGGGCTCCCCACAAAAAATAGGGGCCAGAGTTGACGACTGCCCCAGATCGCACCAGCCAATGAACTGGGGGTCGAAGCAGCCCACGGGGGTTCTGAGGGTCCCCCCTCCCCCTCCCAAAGGGGGATGCGGATGAGTGGCGCGGCATCAGTGATGTGACGTTTGCTTGTTCACTCGTTTCCTTGCGAGTTGGAGGAGTTCTGCCTCCCTGTTCAGGTTTCGATTGCAATTTCCTTACCAGGTGTTTTTTTTTATATGCCTACCTTTCAAAGGTACCTAATCCCAGTCGATGGCAGACAAGGAATACCCCAACCACAGGGTGAGGGGGGTTCAGAGGTCATTGTTCCTTTGCCTCTCCAAGGGGAACAGATTCTGGCTCGTTGCCCCCGATAGGCTGAACTCTATTGACTAATGATCCTAGACTAATATATCACACATCAGTCCAATAGCTCCAGAGAGTCGTAGGGGCTCCCCACAGAAAGTCAGTTTTGACAGTGTGTCAAAATGAGTCAACAGCTTGTCATTATAATTCAGTATGCTACAAATGCTTCACTATATTTACATACCATGATGAATCAATAGCTTGCCTAAACATTCCAATATACTTCAGCATTATACAACTATACAGAGAAATCACATTATCCTGATATACCAGGGAGAACATCTACAGGAGCCTTGATAATTCACACCTATGCACTGGGTATTCCCAGATGCATGATCTAAACGACTTCGTCACAACATGGTTAAAAGAACTTCAACCTGGGGTTCTTGCACCCTCGAGAATTCCTGAGGCTTCCACCAAAGCCAAACCAGAATTTCACACAATTCCCCCATGAACTCTGGCTCTGTCGTCCAGTAATTCTACCTTTGACGCCCTTCTTTCCATACACAAAGAAATCACATTATCACGATTCACACTCTTTTGACCATGTCATGGCATAGTCGTTTAGAGCGTTCATCTGGGAATACCCAGAGCATAGGTTTGAATCCTCATCACAACTCCAGTGAATTTTCTCATTGATATATCACGATAATGCAATTTCTCTGTGTATTGAAAGGGAAGCCAAAGGTAGAATTACTGGACAACAGAGCCAGAGTGCAAGGGGGGAATTGTGTGAAGCCCTGGTTCGGCTTCAGTGGAAGCCTCGGGAATTCTAATGAGTGTAGTAACCATGCAGTAGTTTTCCAGGTTGCATTTCATTTTACCATGTCATGGCGTAGTCATTTAGAGCATGCATCTGGGAATACCCAGTGCATTGACCTCCACAATCCAGGCCAACATGGATTTAGAGCAGGCAGATCATGTCTCTCATAGCTACTTGACCATTACAACAAAATCACTGAGGCATTAAAAGAAAAACAGAATGCACATGTGGTATACACACATTTTGCAAAGGCATTTGATAAATGTGACCATGGAGTAATAGCAGGCAAAATGATGTCAATGGGAATAACTGGTAAAGTAGGATGCTGGATACTCAGTTTTCTGTCAAACAGAACACAAAGAGTAACAGCCAACCATATAAAGTCGAGTCCAAGCGCAGTTAAAAGCTCAGTACCTCAAGGTACAGTCCTTGCACCACTGCTTTTCCTTATTCTCATATCAGATATAGACTCAAATACAGGGCACAGCTTCATATCATCCTTTGCAAATGGCAAAGATCAGCATGAAAATTACCTCTGCTTTAGATATTGAAAAACCACAAGCAGATATTAATAAAGTTTTCAACTGGGCAGCAGAAAATAACATGATGTTTAACAGCGATAAATTCCAGGTACTCAGATACGCTAAAAATGCGAACCTTAAACATAATACAGGGTACAAAACGCAATCAAATTTGCCCATAGTAGGAAATGAACATGTAAAGAATTTGGGAATAATGATGTTTGACGACCTAAATTTAAGAGACCATAACCAAGAAAATATTGCGGCAGCCAGGAAAATGATAGGATGGATTACGAGAACTTTTTTTTTTTTTTTGAGATATATACAAGAGTTGTTACATTCTTGTACAGCCACTAGTACGCGTAGCGTTTCGGGCATGTCTCTGGAATACGATCCCTGCCGCGAAGAATCGTTTTTTCATCCAAGTACACATTTTACTGTTGCGTTAAACAGAGGCTACAGTTAAGGGATTGCGCCCAGTAAATCCTCCCCGGCCAGGATACGAACCCATGACATAGCGCTCGCGGAACGCCAGGCGAGTGTCTTACCACTACACCACGGAGACCCTTTCAAATCCAGGGATCCCATCACAATGGTAGTACTCTTCAAATCACTTGTGCTGTTCCATCTTGAGTACTGCTCAGTACTCACTTCCCCATTCAGAGCAGGAGAGATTGCTGAAATAGAGGGAGTACAGAGAACATATACGGGATACATAAATGAGATAAAGCATCTAAATTATTGGGATCGTCTCAAAGCTCTCCGAATGTACTAGTTAGAAAGACGACAGGAGAGATATCAAACAATATACAAGTGGAAAATACTCGAGGGCCAGGTCCCAAATCTGCGCAGTAAAATACAATACAACCTCGATTCAACGTACTATATGGGACCACCCCCAGTTCGTTGGAGCGTTGGATTCGTTGCAAGAGGTGACCTTCAGGAGGCGTTTGTGTCAGTGCCTTTTTTTTCTTATACACAATAAAAATGCATTATCATATTACATACTGTACCTATATATTACTTCTCTACTAAAAAATACTGTAATTCATAAATTTACCTTATTGTTGGAGTTATGTCCATCTTGAAGTTTGGTGAAGTTGTGAATGCTCTACAGTAAATACGTACTGCAGTGCATTATGCCGTTAGCACTGTGTTGATTAAAAGTAGTTCTGCTGTATGTTGAGTACTACAATACAGTTTATGAAAACTACTGTACACTAAAATTACTGTAACTTTAATTTTAACACTGTGTACACACTTAAATTTAACACTTGTTCTAACTGTTCACGCCGCACACGATGTTTTTATTTGTTTGCATCAACTTTGCTGGTTATCTTCTTGAGATCTTGAGATGATTTCAGGGCTTTAGTGTCCCTGTGGCCCGGTCCTCGATCAGCCTCCACCCCCTAGGGAGCAGCCCGTGACAGCTGACTAACACCCAGGTACCTATTTTACTGCTAGGTAACAGGGGCATAGGATGAAAGAAACTCTGCCCATTGTTTCTCGCCGTCACTCGGGATCGAACCCGGGACCACAGGATCACAAGTCCAGCGTTCTGTCCGCTCGGCCGACCGGCTCGGAGGCTCTCTCGGCCTCCTGGAGCTGGCTGCTGTTGTGCCAGTGCTGGGTGCAACTGTGCTCGTGCTGGGTACGGCTGTTCTCGTGCTTGGTACGGCTGTTCTCGTACTTGGTATGGCTGTTCTCTTGCTGGGTATGGCTGTTCTCTTGCTGGGTATGGTTGTTCTCGTGCTGGGTACGTCTGTTCTCGTGCTTGGTATGGCTGTTTTAGTGTTGGGTATGGTGTTCTCGTGCTGGGTACGGCTGTGCTCGTGCTGGTTGATTTTCTGCTACTAGTTCTTGCAAAATATTGCTTCATTTTTGGCATTAATAAGGCACTTTTAGTAAGCCCCTGAGACATTTTGTTTTATAACCAAAGAGCTGTAGTAAAAAAATGGTCAATTCCACAATTATTCTTCCACCGGCGGATAAATACTGTATGATAATCGCAGACAAAGCTAAGGGCACTAGGTGTGTATGAACGCAGACTAAGTCTATACGTACACCCTTCAGTAGGCTGGTGTTTAAGCCAGATCCAGTAACATAAATTTGTCTTAAATATTCAATTTACATCAAATTATATATTTTTGGGTTATATATTTAGTTTAGCAACATTATTACGATAATAAGAGCTATAAAAAATACTTGTTTTGGAACTGATTTATTAATTTTATTATTTCGAAGTCGTAGATCACTGAACTGTGGCAATGAAATCAAACACAATACGCCTGGTGTTGTGTTCGATTTCCAGTAACATAAATATCTCTCAAATATTCGATTTACATCAAATTATATATTTTTGGGTTACATGAACAAATCCACAAGGGCCGTGACGAGGATTCGAACCTGCGTCCGGGAGCATCCCAGACACTGCCTTAATCGACTGAGCTAGTGTGGATCTGCCCTTGTGGATTTCTTCATTTGATGCATCACGTTAGTGTGATCTCTGTGTGTAATGGTTTGTGTTACATATTTAGTTTAGTAACACTATTATGGTAATAAGAGCTATAAAAAATACCTACTTTGGAACTGATTTATTAATTTTATTTCGAAGCCGTAGATCAATGAACTGTGGCGACAAAATCGAACAAAACAAGCATGGTGTTGTGTGGACAGGGATTAGACCCGTCCTCTCATGCTGGAGTTGTGCCGCCAATAACGTGAATAATTTCTCAAATAGCAGATATCTATCATATTACAGTATATTTTTGGTTTTATTTAGTTTAGTTTAATTAGGATAATAAAGAGTTATTAAAACACCAGTTTTAGAAATGATTTACTAATGTGAAACGTTCAGAGTCATGGGTCACTGAACTATGACAACACAGACGAAAGTGAGTGAAACCTCACTGTAAAGTGAGGTTTACTGTACAGTATTCCCTTATCTGTCCACCCTCACTCATCTTGTTTCATCACAGAAAATGTATATAAGAAGATTTCAACACATTAGCTAGCTATTCACGCTTCACCCTTTAAATTAATTTACAAACATACGTGTGTCACAAATCGGTGAACGAAAATCATTGAAACTCAGTCGTTCACTTGTGTGGACCATTCTGGCTGGTGTTTGGTTCATATGATTCACTTGTGTGGCCCACTTGTGTGTTCCAACTTGTCTTATGAAGGAATTATTAATTGTAATCTGTGATATAATGAGACAGTTTTCCAACCACACTGTGAACTATGTCCCAACATCGTAAGCTTGTGGACCGCTTGTGGTTCACTTGTGTGGTCTACTTGTGTGGTCCACTTGTGTGGTCCAACTTCTCATATGAAGGAATTATTAATTGTAATCTGTGATGGTATGGGAAAGTATTCCACCACTCTAAACTCTGTCCCAACATCGTAAGCTTGCGGACCATTTGTGGACCACTTGTGCGGTTTGCTTGTATGGTCCACTTGCGTGATCGAACTTGTCACATCAAGGAATTAATAATTGTAATCTGTGATAGAATGGGAAAGTTTTCCAGCAGTCTGTGAACGCTGTCTCGACGTCGTAAGCAAATCCAAACATCCCCCGCTTCGGCGAACCATTGTTTGTCGAACCGGGTGAGTAAATCCGGCCTGAAAAGTGTGCGAACTAGCCAGAGATTCGTTGAATCGGGGTACGTTGAATCGAGATTGTACTGTAACAACATATTGGAGTGAACGATATGGAAGAAAATGCAGAATAGAACCAGTGAAGAGCAGAGGTGCCATAGGCACAATTAGAGAGAACTGTATAAACATCAAAGGTCCACAATTGTTCAACATACTCCCAGCGAGCATAAGAAATATTGCCAGAACAACAGTGGACATCTTCAAGAGGAAACTAGATAGTTTCCTCCAAGGAGTGCTGGACTAACTGGGCTGTGGTGGGTATGTAGGCCTCTGCAAGCAACAGCCTGGTGGACCAAACTCTCACAAGTCAAGCCTGGCCTCGGGCGGGCTTGGGGAGTACAAGAACTCCCAGAATCCCATCAACCAGGTATCAACCAGTTATCAAATGTTCGAATCCTTATCATGGCTCCTATGGATTTTTCTCATTATACAACTATGTCATTACAGAATTTATTTATATACCATGGTGGATCAATAACTTGTCAAAATTTGACTATCTTACATAATACTGCAACATTGTCATTATAGTATTATTATATTCCACAGACACTGCACACTGGCACCAACTAGGATGGTCTGACCTTCAAGAGGCAATAACTGTTGCTTCATCCAACAACTGGAATGTTGCTAAAAATGTGAGTATCAGTACTGTACACTTAATCACACAGTTCTGATTAAAAACTTAAACAAAATATACATAAAATGTAATGAATGCTTTTTTTTTGGTAAAGCTCTGGTGGCTTCCTGATTCTCTCATTGAGACAGCTCCACACTACTGATACCTGGTTGATACCTGGTTGATGGGGTTCTGGGAGCTCTTCTACTCCCCAAGCCTGGCCGAGGCCAGGCTCGACTTGTGAGAGCTTGGTCCACCAGGCTCTTGCTTGGAGCTGCCCGCAGGGCCACATACCCACCACAGCCCGGCTGGTCCGGAACTTCTCTTAGAAAACAGTCCAGTTTTCTCTTGAAGATGTCCACGGTTGTTCCGGCAATATTTCTTATAATCACTGGGAGGACATTGAACAACCGCGGACCTCTGATGCTTATACACTGCTCTCTGATTGTGCCTATGGCACCTCTGCCC
>WNGS01090453.1:0-12299 GCA_020271785.1 Procambarus virginalis
AAATTTATTTCAGTAAAAATGGCAAATATACTCAGTTTCCTGCATTTGATCCTGACTGTGACCAGACAAACCTGTCACAGAGGGGGGTCAAATGGCTTAAAAGGTTTGAAAATTTGTTGATAGTTTCTGACATCAAAAGTGCTGAAAGAAAGCGTGCCTTTCTGCTTCATTATGCAGGTGATAGAGTTGTGATATCTTTGATACACTGAAAGATACTGGTGGTGCCAAAGATTATGACACTGCCAAGGCCAAATTAACTGAGCATTTCAAACCAAGGCAAAATACTGCTATGGAAATTATGCATTTCAGGAGAGCAAAACAACTCTCTAATGAAACTGTTGATCAATACCATACACGTCTGCAGGGTTTAGCAGCCCACTGTGAGTTTGCTGATGTTGACAAAGAAATCAAACAGCAAATAATTGAAACATGCACATCTACACGTCTTCGTCGAAGAGCTCTAGAACTTGTTGATGATGAAAGTTCTCTTACCAAGATACTGGATATGGCTCGTCGAATGGAAGATGCTGCACGTGATGCTCGTGCCATGGAGTGCAGTGCCAACAACGGTTCTGCCACTGTTACTAACAGTCATGAAGTATGTAAGGTTCAGGGAGTACACCATGATCGTAGAAGATATCATGCCAAACCTAACATTAAATTGAGCCGAGAACCACATCACAACTGGAGTCATGGAACAAGACTCAAGCAGTCACAACGACTCACATCAGAGGTTGTCAACAATAAATGTTACAATTGTGGAGGAGACTACCCACACCAAGATAATGTTTGTCCTGCACAAGGTAAGAAGTGCTATGAGTGTAGAAAACTAGGTCATTTTGGTGCTATGTGTCGTTCCGCACTAAAGAAACCACAATCAATAAATAAAAGCAATGTACGAGGATCAAGTCATAGGAGTCGAGGTGGCAAACACAATATTGCACCTCAAATCAAGAATGTTAATAATATACAAGACAACATTTCATTACAACCAGTCTCAGATGACAGTGAATGTGATTATATTTATGGAGTACAAGCAATCACAAATGGAATGATCTTCCAAACAACCCAGAGACTATAGTATACATTGCTGGCATTTGTCTCAAAATTCTCATTGACACTGGATCAAACATTGACACCATTGCTGAGTGCCACTATGAAAAATTTAAAAACAATTCCCAAAGCTTGAAAACTATAATGGCAAAGCCACTGCCTATGCTTCAAAGGTAGCCTTACCAGTGATTGGAACTTTCACTGCAGAGATTAAGTCAAAGAATGCAATGCTCATTACTACATTCCATGTTGTTAGGAATGCAAAGGAGTCTTTACTCAGTTACAAGACTTCAACCAAATTGGGGCTACTTCAGCTTTCTAATGCTGTAGCAGTGGAATCTGCAAACAATGTTGATGCTATTGTTGCTGAATTTTCTGATCGGTTTAAATCCATAGGTTGTTATACTGATAGCAAGGTACATCTGCATATCAACCCAGATGTAATTCCAGTTGCCCAACCACATCGCCGACAACCATTCCATACTCGCAAGAAAGTCGATGCCGAACTGGATAGGCTGATAGAACTAGATATCATTGAACCGGTAACAGGCCCAACACCATGGGTAAGCCCAATTGTCACTCCACCAAAGCCGAAGAATCCAGATGAGATACGCATTTGTGTAGACATGCGTGTTCCCAACAAGGCAATAATGCGTGAACGCCATCCTACACCCACTGTAGATGATATGATTACCGCTTGAATGGTGCAACTGTATTCAGCAAGTTAGATTTAAACAAGGGCTATCATCAGCTTGAACTTGATGATGAGAGTCGATTCATCACAACGTTTACGACACATCGAGGTCTGTATAGGTACAAGCGCCTGAGTTTTGGTATTAACAGTGCTGCTGAAGTATTCCAGCACATCATCAGCCAGGTATTGCAAGATATACCTAATGCTGACAACATGTCTGATGACATCATTGTTTATGGCCGTACCCAAGCTGAACACGACAAAGCTCTTCGTGCAACATTGCAACGCTTACGAGAAAAGAATTTGACGCTAAGCCGAGCAAAGTGTGAGTTCAATCAACATAAAATTGAATTCTTTGGACATGTACTTAGTGACAAAGGTCTGTCTCCAGATCCTAAGAAAGTTGCAGATATCAAGAATGCTGCACCTCCTTCAACATCCACTGAAGTACATAGTTTTCTGGGAATGGCAAACTACTGTTCTCGCTTCATTCCAGATTTTGCTACCATTACGAAGCCTCTACGTGAGCTCCTGAAGAAAAATGCATCATGGTACTGGAGCGATGTCGAGCAAAATGCATTTGATGCTGTGAAAGATGCACTAGTAGAAAATGCGACTGCTGCATACTTTGATCCATCAATGGACACTGAGTTAACGGTGGATGCTAGTCCTGTTGGTTTAGGTGCTGTGTTAGCCCAACACAAACCTGGTCAACCAGATTCAAGAGTAGTAATTGCCTACGCCAGCCGTTCTCTCACAGATGTTGAGCAACGATACAGTCAGACAGAGAAGGAAGCTCTTGCTCTTGTATGGGGCTGTGAACACTTCAATGTGTATCTGCTTGGTGCACCCTTTACCACGATAGTCACTGACCACAAACCGTTGGAGACCATCTTCAATAATCCAAAGTCCAAACCACCAGCTCGCATTGAGAGATGGGCTCTTCGTCTGCAACCATACAACTTTACGGTGAAATACAAGCCAGGTGCAGGCAATCCCGCTGATTACATCAGTCGACATCCTGCCAACAGTTTCACCATCACCAAGCATCAGCAAGTTGCCGAGGAATATGTACACTCTGTAACCTGTGATGCAGTCCCTAAGGCTCTCACTCTTGATGAAATACGTACTGCAACCCTAGAGGACCCAACTCTGCAAGCAACAGTGGATGCATTGACTAAGAAAAAGTTTCCACGCATCCCACCCTCAGGAGTTGACCAAGATGCATTCAAAGCACTTGAACGCATCCAGACAGAATTAAGTGTTACGCAACAACGCGACACCGTGCTGCGAGGTACTCGTATCGTCATTCCAGCTGTTCTCCAGCAACGTGCTCTGAAGCTTGCACATCAAGGACACCAAGGTCTTGTAAGGACCAAACAGCTGCTACGAGAAAAGGTGTGGTTTCCTGGCATTGATCGTCAAGCTAAGGACATGCATGATGCCTGTGTCCCTTGCCAAGCTGCAGTGGATACTTCAAGACCAACACCTCTACAACCTTCACCACTACCTGCTGCACCATGGATGGAAGTATCGATGGATTTCTGTGGACCGCTACCAACTGGAGAGTACTTGATGGTAGTCATTGATGATCACTCACGTTATCCAGAAGTAGAAATCATCACTTCCACATCTGCAAAGGCTGTCATCCCGAAACTCGACAAGATCTTTTCAAACTTTGGCATTCCTGAAGTTGTCAAGACGGACAATGGACCGCCATTTAATGGACAAGACTTTGTCAACTTTGCTGAGCATATTGGATTCAAACACCGCCGTGTGATGCCACTACATCCTCAAGCAAATGGAGAAGTCGAGAGATTCATGCAACCTCTCATGAAAGCTGTACGCTGTGCTCATGCCGAAGGACGATCCTGGAAACAAGCTATGTATGCTTTTCTCAGGAACTACCGTGCAACACCGCATGGAACACTGGGCAAGTCGCCTGGCGAACTTTTATTTGGACGTCCTATGAGAATCGCACTACCTGTCATGCCAGCCAAGGTAACGGATAAACGTCTCGCTCAGAAGGATGCACTAGCCAAGGGCAAAATGAAAATTGCTCATGATCAACGTGCAAAGGAACAATTCATAAAGGTTGGAGATACTGTTCTCGTTAAAAAGAAAAAAGAGGGAAAGCTAGATATGCCGTATGATACAAAACCATATAAAGTGATTAGTGTAAAAGGAACTATGGTAACAGCGAGTAATAGAGATCATAGTATAACACGTAATATGGCTTATTTCAAAGTGATTCCAACTAGTGTAGAAAATGATGAAGTGCAAAGTCGTGCAAAAGAAAAAGAAAAAATGAGTTATAACTCGATAAACAATTCATCGAGGGATGTTTTTGTATTTAAGGACTCTCGTCCAAAACGTCATGTTAAACGCCCTACACGATATGATGATTAATTGTGTTCCTATGTAATGCAAAGTATTTACTTGTTATGCTGAACTAAATTTAATATTGTTTGAATAATGCAGATCTCTCATTCAATATTTTGTAACTTTGTATTACAGTTTCTTTCATGTTTGTTTAACATTGCATATGTATTTTTAACATTGAAATCCTTTGTGGTAAAGATTGTTTAAATTCTTTGTGTGTTTAATTAATGTTAAATGTATGCAATATCTCTTGATATGTTAATAACTTACTTTGTGTCAATAACTTTGCTTTGTGCTACAAGCATGGTAGACATCCTGTATTCATTCTTTTTAAAGAAAAGGAGGGATGTCATGTTCACAGAAAATGGTACCATCCGTTTTCTATGTGCGGCGGCTGGACGCCACTAGAGAAGGTAAACAACAGCATACAGGACGCTGCCAGCTTGGGAGCTACTCTATCATGTAGTTATTTAAGTATTAAAGTCAGTAACCAGGAATGACTTTACATCAACCTTACAACCAAGACTATCTCAGCTATACACAGACACCACACCATGCACTTGGTGCATCTGTGTAATTCTTGGAGTTGTTTAATCCTGGTATTAAAGTTAGGATAAACAGTACATTTGTAGGTGAGATGTTCTTGATCACAGAACAGACACCATCTCTCTCTGACTGAATTTGTCCTTGTAGTAGACACATCAGTTGTAGTGTCAGAGGGAGGTACAGTATAAATACCTACACTACCACTCCCTTTTCCAGTGGATGGAGTAGTCTTAGGCTTAGATTTATTGGGTTTATTCAAAGTCAATTTGGGTTTGACTGAGTTGTCAATGTTAGGTGATTTAGACTCAGGTTTAATTTTATCATGAGTCTTTAACCTGTTAACAGTTATTCTCAGCCCCTCGAATATTTGCTCGAGAGTGAGAAACTCGGTTTTATAATGTGAGCATATTTCTGCTAAGATATTTTGAGGCAATTTCCTCTGCAAAAGTAACTTGATTGACCATTCTGAGGCTGGCACATCAACTTTAGTACCTAAGACCTTCACTAGAGACTCTGCTTCTAGTCTGAAGCCTTGAAGTGAGTCTGGTCTGTTACTTGGTGCATTCAGATCTAGCAATTGGTAATAAAGGTTAGCAATACTTAACTCCTTGTTGCAATAATTCAACTTCAGCAGTTTTATAGCTTCCACATAATTACTCTCAGTGAGAGCTAGGTTATTTATAACCTTTTTAGCTTCCCCTTTGAGAAGACTAATCAGGTATGAAAATTTAGAAATTGGGTCAAGATAAGACCTGTTATGGATATGAACTTCAAATGAAGTCCAAAATGTGTCCCAATTTTCTTCATCCAGTCCTGCAAATGTAGGTAAGTCTAAAGTAGGTAGACGAACCTCAGGTAATTGATTACTGGATTGAGACATAGTAGTATTTGTATTGGATTGATGGTTTACTATACTGGATAGTACATCAAATTTATCTTGAGTCTCATCTTCGTACTGGGAAATATTTGCTACAATTTGATCTAATTCCTCTACATCAGCATTCAGTGAGTTAAGATAAGACTGACTTGCAGATTTAACTTGATCAAACTTAAGATTAGCTACTCTCACTGATGATTCTAGTAGATAGTAATCAATGGGAGTTGCCTTGGACAAGCCATCAGACTTATTAATTAGTCTAGTTAAATGGCCTTTGAGGCCAATATAGGTTCTCCTTAATTGCTCAGGAGTAGCCATGTTAGCTTTAAGTCCAAATTTCAAAGGACTTGACTGAATATTACTAATGAAGCTGGGATACTTGTTCATTAGTTGATAATTAATATTGAGTATAGCCTGAATTCTGGCTAAATTAAACTCTACCTCACTTTGAGGTTAAATGTCCCTACCTAACAGTATGTAGCTAAAGATTTTGAGTGGTGTCTGCATGTCACCATTAACTTTCGTCCGGCTAGCCCATCATTATCACCATTAGATGTAATGGTGATCATACAGCAACACTCAAAACCACACACAAAAATAATGAATACACAAATAATTAATATGGGTACACTCTAATCAGAGTTACTGTAATGTTGAATCCCACCCTTGGTAGGGTCAGCACAAAAAATGTATAATGTATGTACTACTCATTAGTACAGGACTAGTTGTAAGAATTTCTTGGATTGTATCCAGTTCTAAGAGACCAAAATGTTGTTTTGGTTTCTGAGAACGGATATAGTTTAATGGTAATTGGTATGTATCCAGTTCGATAAGACCAAAATGTTGTTCTGGTCTGAGAACCGAAATGGTTTAATATTAATTGATATTTATCCGGTTCGAAAAGGACCAAAATGTTGTTTTGGTGCTTGAGAACCGATATAGTTAAATATTAATTGGTATCCAGTTCGAAGAGACCAAAATGTTGGGTATCTGGGGCTTGAACTCAGAAATTAAATTATTTAATTATTGTATTGAAATAACTCGAAGGACCACCCACTTTTGACAAAAGAGGGAAAACAAATAAAAGTGATCATTTGAATGACACTAGAGAACCAGTGTCTATGGAAACTCATTTAATGAATAATCACTTGAAATAAATGAAGACTGTAATTATTAATTAAAGCCAAGCCGCACATATCAACATTGGGGGGTTATTTCTAGAAGTTCATATATATCTAGGAACCAGTGTGGTTCGTCACTAGTTCATTGTGGGGTTAATAACATGGTAAATCTAACTACAATATATTCAAATATATGATAAATCAAGTTCTGAATATTATCATTATGATCATTAATCATCATTAATCACTGAGCTTAAATACTGAGCCCAGTTAGAGCATAAACATTAATTACCAAATCTGGCAATAATTATTCAATGGAAAATGCTATATGAATTATATAGAATCAATAATCAAGTTGAATAAATTTGTACGAAAAAATGTGTCTTAGCTGTAAGACGATTTCTAACGCCATTTCATCATTCGTCCTCGTGGTCACGGAATCCCCATAGAGAAAGAACTCGAGGTAAATAACACGACTGATGAGAATCTTGCTGGCACCTCAAATACACGCTGTAATCAAAGGAATGTAAAGTAGCAATTGACTAGGCTACAAATTATGTTCAGATATTCATGAAACTGAGATGAGTGATAAACAGTACTAACATGTTATTTTTGATGTTCATTCTTCCTGACGACAAACTACTCACAAATGTACTACCTACTTTGATGCATCAATAACAGGATAATACTTAGGTGAGCGTATCAAATACTGAGGTCTGCCGAAATTCGCGTCTGCCAGTCTCAATGTTCACTGCTGTGCACACTTAATTACGAGTCCTAGCTCCAATTGTCGACGCGTATTTAACTGACGAGGCACTAGAGAACACATGCGTAAGTAATTTTCACTTATTAACTGGGTATCAACGTAATTCTTGTCGATAAGACCTCCCAGCAGCTGCCATGTGCCTCACCAACGCTGCCTCGTGACCAAGCCTTGTTGAGTAATGGCGACGCCGCCTTCCCTCTCCCTGCTCTCGCATTCACCACGGAAATTATTAAACACGAATTATTCTTTTCCGCACAATTATGGATGAAATGCGATAATATGAACTGGGTTGTAATTATGGGGAATTAATAATTATAATATTCTCGATAAATGATCTCTAGCGAGAAATGGAGATGATATTTATACTTCTCCAGAGCATTCGATCGTAACAGAATAAAAAACTGTTACTAAATAATTTCAATTAATAACTCTCGATTTACATTATCAGGAGTCATATTATCAGCAATATGCTCAGATTAAATTATATTAACACTATTGTTAGTGGTATTAATAACTACTGTAATTAGTAAGTGATAATGAGTTATTATAATACAACAGTAGATGATAAGTGTTGGAAATTTCCAACGACAGCTGTCACCAAGAAAGATAATGAGAATCTTGCTCTTCTCAAAGCTGTCACTCTTGAAACAATTGCCTCCTCCATCGAGGGTTTAAGATCTCACGAGCACTGTGTCTACACCGACGGCTCAGTCCAATCCTCTACTGGACGGACTGCAGCAGCATGTAGGTTTTATAGAAATAATATTTGCACAAAGACTGTCAGTGTCAGGTTAAACAACTGGCTGACCTCCACACAAGCAGAACTAGCAGCATTACACTTAGCTACCAGTACATTAAAAAACATTGGAGGAGGAATAATATTCTGTGATTCAAAGTCTGCTCTTCAAGCAATCGAAAACTTCTCTTGGAAGATCGATAGCAAGAACCTCATACTCCCAATTATAAATGACCTAATTGATGCACAGAGTAAAGGGTCTCGAATTTCCTTTGTATGGATACCTTCACACATAAATATAACCCATCATAATGAAACAGACATTGCAGCCAAATTAGCGTGTAACAAGTTTGAAGTTGACTTAGATCTAGGTATCCCCATCTCTGCTGTCAAAACTGTATTGATCCAAACATTCAGATCTGATAGGAAAGAACTTACTGACTCCCAACGACCTGAAAGTACTAGTATAAAAAGCTATGATTTGTTCAGATCTGAAACCTACATCTATGGGCAGCACAAAACGTCCACAAGACTGTGCGACACAGTGGTTGCAAGGATCAGGTTGGGTTACCGTTACCTGTGGCAGGTGGCTGCAGGTGACGGATCTCCCAATCCTGAGCACTCCAGTTGCAAACTCTGTGAGCAGGAACTACGGCACGATCTCCCGCACTACATCACTGAATGCCCAGTTATTAGACCTTTCAGACCAGTTGGCATGAGGTACCTGGAGCTTTGCAATTCCTTTATTCACTCTCGTATTCTTGAAGATATCCTCACAGTGTACCCAAAATTTGCCAGTGCAGGCTACTAAACATATGGCCCTGTATGACTAACCATCCTGCGAGATGGGGACCTTTATTACCACTGCTACCTTATTCAATCTTGTGTTGATGATATCCTCAAAATGCATCTGGAATCTGCTAGTGCAGACTGCTTATCACATGCCTGTATGACTAACCATCCTGTGTGATGGGGATTTTCAAGCATCAACTAGTTAGCTTGCAGATGTACCTAAGGAATTATAAAAAAAAAAAAACACGATTTTTTTCTGAATTTTTCTTTAAGATTTTCCTACTTATTTTCCTCATAAGAACTCTTAACAAACTTCTAAAATCTCAGAAATTATTTTCCTCATAAGAATTCCATAATTCCAAATAAGTGACGGCCCAAATTTACCTTAAACCCCCGACGACACAAACACGAATTTTATAACTTTACCTGAAAAACCTGTGACACAAACACGAATTTTGTCCAAAAACAAAATTCGTGTTTGCGCTGTCATCCCTACTACTAGTGTGTGGTGGTGGTGGTAGTGTGTGGTGGTGGTAGTGTGGGTTGGTAGTAGTGTGTGTGGTGGTGGTAGTGTGTGGTGGTGGTAGTGTGTGGTGGTATTAGTGTGTGGTGGTGGTACAGTGTGGTGGTGGTAGTGTTTAGTGGTGGTAGTGTGTGGTGGTGGTAGTGTGTTGTGATTATAGTGTGTGGTGGTGGTAGTGTGATGTGGTAGTGTGTGGTGAAAGTGTGTGGAGGTAGTGTGTGGAAGTAGTGTGTGGTGGTAGTGGTGGTGGTGGTGTATGGTGGTGGTGGTAGTGTTTGGTGATGGTGGTGGTAGTGTGTGGTGTTGGTGGTGGTAGTGTTTGGTTGTGTTAGTGTGTGGTGGTGGTAGTGGTAGTGTCTGGAGGTGGTAGTGTGTAGTGGTGGTGGTAGTGTGTGGTGGTGATAGTGTGTGTGTTGGTGTAGTGTGTGGTGGTATTAGTGTGTGGTGGTGGTAGTGTGTGTGGTGGTAGTATGTGGTGGTGGTAGTGTGTGGTGGTAGTGTGTGGAGGTGGTAGTGTGTGGTGGTAGTGTGGTGGTGGTGGTAGTGTGTGGTGGTGGTAGTGTGTGTGGTGGTGGTAGAGTGTGTTGGTGGTAGTGTGTTGTGGTATTAGTGTGTGGTGGTGGTAGTGTGTGGTGATGGTAGTGTGTGGTGGTGTGTGTGGTGGTGGTAGTGTGTGGTGGTAGTGTGTGGTGGTGGTAGTGTGTGGTGGTGGTAGTGTGTGGTGGTGGTGGTAGTGTGTGGTGGTGGTAGTGTGTGTGGTGGTGGTAGGGTGTTGGTGGTAGTGTGTTGTGGTATTAGTGTGTGGTGGTGGTAGTGTGTGGTGTGGTAGTGTGTGGTGGTGGTGTGTGGTGGTGGTAGTGTGTGTGGTGGTAGTGTGTGGAGGTGGTAGTGTGTGGTGGTGGTAGTGTGTGGTGGTGGTGTGTGATGGTGGTAGTGTGTGGTGGTAGTGTGTGGAGGTGGTAGTGTGTGGTGGTGGTAGTATGTTGTGGTGGTAATTTGTGGTGGTGGAAGTGTGTGTGCTGGTAGTGTGTGGTGGTGTTAATGTGTGGTGGTGGTAATTTGTGGTGGTGGTAGTGTGTGGTGCTGGTAGTATGTTGTGGTGGTAGTGTGTGGTGGAGGTAGTGTGTGGTAGTCGTAGTATGTGTGTGGTGGTGTTAGTGTGTGGTGGTAGTGTGTGGTGGTGTTAGTGTGTGGTGGTAGTGTGCGGTGGTGTTAGTGTGTGGTGGTGTTAATGTGTGATGGTGGTAATTTGTAGTGGTGGTAGTGTGTGGTGGTGATAGTGTGTGGTGGTGGTTGTGTGTGTTGTGGTGGTAGTGTGTGGTGATGAGAGTGTGTGGTGGTGGTAGTGTGTGTGGTGGTGGTAGTGTGTAGTGGTGGTAGTGTGTGGTGGTGGTGATAGTGTGTGGTGGTGGTGGTAGTGTGCGGTGGTGGTGGTAGTGTGTGGTGGTGGTAGTAGAGTGTGGTGGTAAGAGTGTGAAATGTAGTAGTAGTGTGTGGTGGTGTTAGTGTGTGATGGTAGTGTATGGTGGTGGTTGTAGTAGTGTGTGGTGGTGGTAGGTGTGGTGGTAGTGTGTGTGGTGGTGGTGATGTGTGGTGGTAGTGTGTGGTGGTGGTAGTGTGGTGGTGGTAATTGTTTCCCTTTTTAACACAAACAAAATTAATCATACATCATCTTTGTCTCCAATCTCTATCTGTCTCTCTACATTTAATGAGAGTGGACTCCCCCGTGGGCGAGTCCATGCGCCACCTCACTGGGCGAGCCTCACTCACACTAGGAGGGGCCTCCTCCCTCAGGTGCCGGGCTCCTTCAGTTGCCCGCCAGCGCTCAGAGAAGGCGGACGTCGCTCCACGCTCCTCCCACCTCACTCTCTTATTTTAGGCTCTCTGCCATACCAAAACATTCTAACTTGTAACAATAAACATTGCTACTGTCGCTGGGCACACGACCAACTACAAACAAACACTATGAACTGGCTTAAATCGGTGCTTACCACAGATTATCTGGTCGAGGGCGCTTCTCCCTCTGACACACGTCTGACCAGGGCGCATTGTCACAGCCCACAAAACTGTCACTGGGCGGCTTAATACTCTCTCCTCGCCGTCCAGAACTTGAGACCACACGTCCTCAGCTCGACTCAACAGCTGGAACGTCTGCACCTTCCTTCTCTTCTCTTGTGAGATAATATCGCTAGGGGTCCCTTCTGGCGGAGCTCGACGAAGCGCGGCCTCTCCCCTGCGATTCTGGCCTCAAGTGAGGTCATCGCCCTCCACAAGCGAGCCTCACGCCCCAGTAACTTGTCCACATCTTCCAACAAGTCATTTATCTGTTTTCTAGTTCATGGCCCATAATCTCAAACTTTTACATAAATTCAACACACTATTTTACATCTGTTTTATCGCCTCTATACTTTCTGCACCTTCCAGTTAGGTCAGGCTTGCTGAATAACTCTCAAAGGGTGAGACTCTGTTCTCCTGCAGGCTGAGATCATAACACACCACACACTATCATCACCAAACACTACTACCACAACCACCACACACTACCACCACAAACTACTACCACCACACACTACCTCCACCACACACACTACCACACACACAACCACCACACACACACCATCCACACACTACCACACCCCACACTACCACCACCCCACACTACCACCACAAACACTACCACCAACACACTACCACACACACTACCACCACCCACACTACGACTCCCACACACTACCACTACCACACACACTACTACCAGCACACTACCACTACCACACACTACTACCACCTCACACTACCAACACACACT
>WNGS01090470.1:0-10048 GCA_020271785.1 Procambarus virginalis
AACAACAGGAAGTAAACACCTTTCGATTATATTTTCTGATATATGCACTGAAACAGAATATAAAAGTCTATTCCGTATTATATTATACGTTATTTTGCAAGAATGAAAATATTTAGTAAAAATAATTATATTTTTTTATATTACTGCAGTAAAAATTAGATATATTTGCAAATTTATAAAGGATTTGAGAAAATTCATATAAAAACTCAGGAATTTTTAGATATAAAATATTTATTTGTGACCAGATTGCAGTGGTAAGTTACTGTTATAATGGAAATTGAATTAATCCGTTTATTTTTATATGCCGAATAGGCACTGTGATACATGAGCATTATTGTAATCTATGCCAGTAGTTGTAGTCGTTATAACACTACAGATTATTAACAGACTTTAAGAAGTTTATTTAGTTTGTGTAAACACGAGATATTGATAATATTAGTTTAGTAGGCAGCAACAATCTAATGATCAGAGAGATATACATATTCACGTTCTTGCAAGCCTCTAAATGGCATACGTTCTCAAGTTTAAGTTTATTTTGAAATGAAATACATCTCAAAAAGATGGATTAGCTTAGGCTATATCTACCCTCGTCTGTATAAGGTCCATCAAGGGGCTACAAACCCGTACAGTACACAATTATTAATCATATTTGACTTCCAATGGTAATAATGACATGCCATACTGCGGACTCTGTTATTGATTATGCTGCCGCTGTCATGTCTTGTGTGTGGTAAGGCAGACTAAACAAGTTGGAGAAGGTACAGCAAGAAGTCATGAGAATAATCCCAAGATTATTCTCATGGACCAAGAAATACTTTTACTGAAATAATAATGATATGATTGAACCTACAGAGTATTGGGGCCATAATTTCAGAGATAAATGAAGCTTGAGCGATTAGATTAATGAGAGGTGGGGGAGCTAATGAATTAATCCTCTCACTACAAAAGGCGTGAAGAAATGTAATGCATCACGGGAGACATCTCCTGTCCATGAGCTAACCATAGCCCGTGCTTCTTGGAACTTGTTCCGAGTAGCTGAATCTATAACAGCAGAGTAAGGCATGTGAAAGCATATAAGATCCTCATGTTCTAAATGTTACAGAGCATGATGTCCTTCAAGAATGTATTTCATTGCCAGAGAAACAATAACACCAACATGGGAGGAATACACGTAGATGGAGTAATTTTTCCCTCTTTGTTCTCAGACTCTTAACTTTACTTGCGGTTTGTTATTTTATTGATAAACAAGATTATCTCTAAAAAATTTTTTTGTTAACCATAGACGGAGGTAGGCTCCATGACGGATACTGTGGTAAACTCCTTGACGGAGATGAAGGTAGACTCCTCGTGGTGGTTACTCAAAATTCAAATTCAAATTCAAATGTTTATTAGGTAAAGTACATACATACAAGGGGTGATACAAAAAATGATTTTAGATAGAGCTAGTACATACAATGCCTAAAGCCACTATTACGCAAAGCGTTTCGGGCAGGAAAAACACTAAAGCTAAAACTTAATACTAAATGTGATTAAAGTGTAAAATGTGTTGAGACAATATAAAAAAAAAGGGGAAACATGGCAGAAAAACAGCAAAAATACAATTTGGTCAACAAACAGCATTCTTTAAAAAAAAACAGACATGGTTGACAATAGAGGGATGAGGTAGGTTACAGGGAGTTAATTAGGTAGTACTTAGTTTTTTCTCTTAAACTGGTTGAGAGAGGTACAGTCTTTAACATGGTTGGGAAGGTTTCCATATTCTGGGTCCCTTGATTTGTAGAGCATTTCTAGTTTGATTAAGTCGTACTCTTGGAATATCAAAACTGTATTTATTTCTGGTGTGGTGCTCATGGGTTCTGTTACAACCTTCAATGAAGCTTTTGAGGTTAGGATTGGCATTACAGTTCAGCGTTTTATATATATATATATATATATATATATATATATATATATATATATATATATATATATATCTATATATATATATATTGGGAAGGATGGAAAGCTGCCTTTTCTAGATGTAACAGTCATGGAAAGGAGCGGAGGGTTTCCACACTGCAGTCTACACTAAGGAAACAAACATAGGAATGTGCCTAAATGCCAACAGTGACTGCCCAGACAAGTACAAGAGGAGTGTTGTTAACGCTTATGTCGACCGTGCTCTCAGCCACAGCTCAGGATGGAAGCAAGTCGATGAAGAACTCCGTAGGGTAAGGCAGGTCCTAGTCAACAACGGCTTCTCCAATGGTTTTGTTGAAGACATCATAAGAAGGAAAGTAAAACGCCATGCAACCTCTGAAGAGACAACTAACACAACACCTATACCCCCTATTAGACTATTTTACAGGAACTTTTTTCCACACAGCTCATAAAACGGAGGAAACGGTCCTGGAAGACATTGTTAATAGAAACGTTATCCCTACAGACAAAATCAGAAGATCAACTGACGATTTACTATAAAACCAAAAAAAAAAAACGGCCAGCCTACTCATGAGAAACTCTCAGACACGGAGCAGAACGCTTTAAAAGAGACCAACGTCGTCTATACCTTCAAATGCCCACTTGGGGACTGTAAGCCTCAAAGAACTCAGTATATAGGCAAGACAACAACATCTCTTTCCAGGCGATTAACGATGCATAAGCAACAGGGCTCCATTATGGAACATATAATCTCTTCCCACAACCAGACCATCACCAGAGAAATCTTAGCTAACAACACAAAAATCATCGATAGATACAACGATAGCAGGCGGCTTGACATCTGCGAGGCACTACACATCAAGAAGTCAACACCCAGCATCAACAGCCAAATAGTAGGTAGCTCATGTTCAGTTAGAAAGCTAGGTGGGTCCTCTGCAGGGGGAAAGGACCCTGAGAAAGGTCAGTAGTTGTCTGAGGGTCATGACCTTGATACAAGCCAGAGTACAGGCTTCCTGTCCCCGACAATTGATATTAATAATATTTTTGTTTAAATGTATATGTATATATATATTTTTAATTATATATAAAGAATTGTTACATGGTTGTAAAGCCACTAGCACCACAGCGTTTCGGGCAGGTCTTTAAACTTAATTTTCCCAGGAATACGACCCGCCAAATCGTTTAACAATCTAGGTTGATATATATATCACGTTAGCAACATGAGCAATAGAGAATTCATAAGAATAATGTACAGTGTCTAAACCAACCAATATACAGAACGTTTAATTTAATAAAACAAATTAAAAAAAGAATTGTTGATAACACTTTAGTTTACCATAAAATTCGAGGCTCAGTTTTCTTACATGTAATATATATATATATATTATATTGAGTGAAGATGGAGAATATTTGCAGGTGAAGGAAAGTCGGCCTCTCTATAGCCTTATTATGGACACAATATTTACTTCTCTTGTATTTCTGCTTGGCTGGGATTTTACGCCCATATATCAAGCTCATCCAGATAGTCATTTTAAATAATTTTTTCAATGGCGGTAATATTGTCAATTATTTAACAAATATATACATTTTGACTGGGCAACCAGTGTGTATATATATATATATATATATACTTTTGTTATGACTAAAATATACCATATATACAACTATGGAAACTGTGAATATAAAGAAACAACAGGAAGTAAACACCTTTCGATATATTTTCTGATATATGCACTGAAACAGAATATAAAAGTCTATTCCGTATTATATTAAACATTATTTTAAAAGAATAAAATTATTTAATTAAAAATAATTATATTTTTTTATATTACTGCAGAAAAATTAGATATGTTTGCAAATTTATAAAGAATTTGAAAAAATTCATATAAAAACTTCAGGGATTTTCAGATATAAAATATTTATTTGTGACCAGATTGCAGTGGTAAGTTACTGTTATAATGGAAATTGAATTAATCCGTTTATTTTTATATCCGAATAGGCAATGTGATACATGAGCATTATTGTAATCTATGCCAGTTAGTTGTAGTCGTTATAACACTACAGATTATTAACAGACTTTAAGAAGTTTATTTAGTTTGTGTAAACACGAGATATTGATAATATTAGTTTAGTAGGCAGCAACAATCTAAGTGATCAGAGAGATATACATATTCACGTTCTTGCAAGCCTCTAAATGGCATACGTTCTCAAGTTTAAGTTTATTTTGAAAATGAAATATATCTCAAAAAGATGGATTAGCTTAGGCTAGTAATATCCCAGGAACATCAACTAAATTTCGGAGGCTTGAGGCAAAGTGAAATTCACACCAGTTACTCCATCTATCATCATTCTATTATGCATGAAGAACCGCACGTCTATGGGTCATCCAATAATGTTAGCAGACTTCTAGATGTTACCACTGCTAGGCTTAGGCTCGGCTACAAGTACCTCTGGGAGTTTGTAACATCTGCTGATGTAGATTTGACTAAATGTAAACTCTGTCAGCAGAACTATTCGCATACTTTGCGTCATTATATAATGGAATGTGAAAAAATTGCGGAATTTAGAGATAACACCATCAATAGTGTCCAGAAATGTGTAAGTACTTCATTCACAATGATGTGCTGCCCGAAATTTTAGCGAAGTATCCAAAATTTGCTTACTGTCGGTAATGCATGCACATGACTGTAAAGCTGCCGCCCAGTTGGGTGGGTGTGGAGCACATGACTGTAAAGCTGCCGCCCAGTTGGGTGGGTGTGGAGCACATGACTGTAAAGCTGCCGCCCAGTTGGGTGGGTGTGGAGCACATGACTGTAAAGCTGCCGCCCAGTTGGGTGGGTGTGCAGCAAGACTAGTAACTGTGTGACTCACTATAGATGTAAAGTGCCTTGTATAGTGACTGTTGTGAGCCTCTTGTAATGTCACTTGTGACACCTCTTTGTGTCACTTGTGACACAAAGATTATTGATGTGTGTATTTGTGGGTGATTAGATATGTATGTGTATGTATATGTGTATACGTATATATATATGTACATGTATGTATGAGGGTGTGTACATGTATGTATGAGGGTGTGTACATGTGTATACAATATTGATAATTTTGTAACTAGCGTCAAACATTGTTATTTGCTTAGCTAAACGAACTAGAGGGTTCAGTTCCTGAACCGATTATGTGCCTCTGTATCCTTTACACCACCGCCCACGGGATGGGTATGGGGTGCATAATAAAGAAAGAAATTGAATTGAATTAACTTAGGCTATATCTACCCTCGTCTGTATAAGGTCCATCAAGGGGCTCACAAACCCGTACAGTACACAATTATTAATCATATTTGACATTCCAATGGTAATAATGACATGCCATACTGCGGACTCTGTTATTGATTATGCTGCCGCTGTCATGTCTTGTGTTGGTAAAGGCAGACTAAACAAGTGGAGAAGGTACAGCAAGAAGTCATGAGAATAATCCCAAGATTATTCTCATGGACCAAGAAATACTTTTACTGAAATAATAATGATATGATTGAACCTACAGAGTATTGGAGACATAATTTCAGAGATAAATGAAGCTTGGACGATTCCGGTTATCTTGAGATGATTTCGGGACTTTAGTGTCCCCGCGGCCCGGTCCTCGACCAGGCCTCCACCCCCAGGAAGCAGCCCGTGACAGATGACTAACACCCAGGTACCTATTTTACTGCTAGGTAACAGGGGCATAGGGTGAAAGAAACTCTGCCCATTGTTTCTCGCCGGCGCCTGGGATCGAACCCAGGACCACAGGATCACAAGTACATTAGATTAATGAGAGGTGAGGGAGCTAATGAATAAATCCTCTCACTACAAAAGGCGTGAAGAAATGAGTAATGCATCACGGGAGACATCTCCTGTCCATGAGGCTAACCATAGCCCGTGCTTCTTGCCCAGCTCCTGTGCCAGGTAAGTTACGGGCTCACCATAGCCCGTGCTACTTGGAACTTGTTCCGAGTAGCTGAATCTATAACAACAGAGTAATGCATGTGAAAGCATAATAAGATCCTCATGTTCTAATGTTACAAAGCATGATGTTCTTCAAGAATGTATTTCATTGCCAGAGAAACAATTAACACCAACATGGGAGGAATACAACGTAGATGGAGTAATTTTTCCCTCTTTGTTCTCAGACTCTCTTACTTTACTCCGGTTTGTTATTTTATTGATAACACGTTTATAGCTCCGCTCCTGAGCCAGGTAAGTCCACTACGGGCTCTCCATAGCCCGTGTTGCTTGAAACTTTTTGTTTCCAGTAGTTGAACCTTAAAGAACAACAACATTTATTGATAAACGAAATTGCCTCTTCAATTTTTTTTTTTTGTAAATCATAGCCGGAGGTAGACTCTATGATGGATACTGAGGCAAACTCTATGACAGAGATGGAGGTAGACTCCATGTGGTGTTTACTAAGCTACACATATTTCTAATATCACTTATTAGATGTTTACATTCCTTCAGGTAGTGGTCAAGGCGGTGTCCGTCACTCTCACCACATATTCTGCAACTCTGCTGCTCAGCTGTTGTTTCCATCCCGAATCTCCACAGAGATTCGTATCCAAGACGGATTGTTGTTATTACTGATTCTCTCCCTCGTCCTCCTCCTCTTCGTCCATAAGGATTGGGATTGCCAGCTGCAACAGCATTGTACCAGCGTACAGATTCACTGTTTGTGCTTCCATCCTCTTATCCACAGTTACCTTGTCACGGTGATGTTGCCAGATAATACCTCTAATCTGTAGCAGAATCTTGGGCATGAATTGTTCAATATGGTCTCCTTCAGCTCCTACAGGAGCCAGCAAATCTGCTCGTTCATTTCCACAGATTCCAACATGGGAGGGGATCCCCCCAACATGGGAGGGGATCCCCCAACATGGGAGGGGATCCACAGAAAGTGGACCTAGGTAGCTCTTGTTCAGTTAGAAAGCTAGGTGGGTCGTGTGCAGGGGGGAAGGACCCTGAGAAAGGTCAGTAGTGTCTGAGGGTCATGACCTCGACACAAGCCTAACAGGCTTCCTGTCCCAGACAATTGATAATAATAATATTTTTGTTTAAATGTATATGTATATATACATTTTAATTCATATATGCAAGAATTATTAATGGTTGTAAAGCCACCAGCACGCATAGAGTTTCGGGCAGGTCCTTAATGCTAATTTTCCCAGGAATACGACCCGCCAAACTGTTTAACAACCAGGTTCATATATATATAACAAAGGTACATGGACAATAAAGGATTCATGGGAATAATGTTCAGTGCCTAAAGCCAGTTATATACAGAGCGTTGTGGGCATTAATTTAATGAAACAAATTATAAAAGATAATTTTCGGTAACATACTGTGGAGGTGAACCCCAGGTGGTACAACAACACTATAGTAATAGTTCACCTTGAGCTGTAGTCGTCGGGGAAGGTAGGTCTGGGAGGGCAGGTGAAGCAAGTCTAGGCTTCTCAGGAAGGATAGGACAGAGGGAGTCAAAGCCTCTTCGGTAATCCTAATAGCACTTATCCTAAGTGTAGGTGGTGCCGGGTAGGCGTCGTCCGCGTTGGGTCACGTGCAGTTCATATCTGTGCTTTCTCTCGACCTGCGGGAGGAGCTGACGTGCGCGGTCGCCGCCCACCAATCAGGGCACAGTCCTGCCTACACTATGAAATGTCTCCTTTGGCAGGCACTTTAAATGTGGTTCCCTCAACATACTATAGTTTACCATAAAATTTCAGGCTAGGTTTTCTTTCGCATTATTATATATTGAGTGAAGATGGAGAATATTTTCAGGTGAAGTAAAGTCGGCCTCTCTATAGCCTTATTATGGACACAATATTTACTTCAGGTAAGTAATAAATAATAAATCAATTTTAATCAGGTAAGGTACATACATACAAGGTAAGATACAAAAGTTGATGGATTTATAGATAGAGCTAGTACATACAATGCCTAAAGCCACTATTACATACATTTTCGGGCAGGAAAAACACTAAGACTAAAACTTAATACTAATTTAGATTAAAGTATAAATTGTGTTGAGAAAAATAAGAAAAGAATGGAAAAAAGAGGGGGAAACATGGCAGAAAAAAAGCAAAATACAATTTGGTCAACAAAACGTTTCTGCCCGAAACGCATTGCGTAATAGTGGCTTTAGGCATTGTATGTACTAGCTCTATCTATAATCGATCCATTAATGTAACATCACTGTATGTATGTATCTTACCTGAATAAACATATTTATATTTATATTTATATTAAAACAGCATTGTTTAAAATAGAAGACATGGGTTGACCTTTAGGGTAAGGTAGGTTACATTGAATTAATTAGATAGTACTTAGTTTTTATCTTAAACTGGTTGGGAGAGGTACAGTCTTTAACATAATTGGGAAGGTCATTCCACATTCGAGGTCCCTTGATTTATAGAGCATTTCTAGTTTGACTAAGTCGTACTCTTTGAATATCAAATAGGTATTTGTTTCTGGTGTGGTGCTCGTGGGATCTATTACAACCTTCTAGGAAGCTTTTAAGGTCAGGACTGACATTACAGTTCAGCATTTTATATATATAAAATACACATGAAAGGATGTGCAGGGACTTAATATCTATCATATTCAGAGATTTGAGTAAGGGTACCGAGTGATGTCTGGGGCCAGAGTTGGATATTGTCCTAATAGCAGCTTTGTGTTGAGTAATTAGAGGACGTAAATGATTTTGGGTAGTAGAACCCAAGCACAAATACCATAGTTGAGATAAGGATAGATGAGGGAGTTATAGAGCGTCACCAGGGCAGGGCGAGGTACATAATATCTGATCTTAGACAGAATGCCAACAGTTTTCAAAACTTGTTTTGATATATTTAGAATGTGTCCCTGGAAATTCAGCTTGCGATCAATGAGAACGCCAAGGAATTTGCCATCTACTTTGTTACAAATTGGGTATTGTTATTCCTGAGATTTATTTGATTTGAGGATTTATTGCCAAACAAAATATAGAAGTTTTGTCAATATTGAGGGTGAGTTTGTTGGCAGACACAGTCATTTTATCCCAGCATAAAGGCAAGTATATTGTCACTTATAAAAATATATTAATTTTGAGTGACCAACCAGTATGTATAAATGCTTTAGTTGTGACAAAATATACCGAATATACAACTTTGGAGAATGTGGATATACACAAAGAAGCAACAGGAAGTAAATACCTTCCGAGAATATTTTCTGACATACGCACTGAAACAAAATATAGAAAGTTATCCATATCTTTTTATATAACAAATTGCAGCAGAAGGAAGTCAATGATAAAACAAATTTAATTATATTTATCATTACAGAATCATATCATTTTTCTGAACGTTTTCTATGAATTTGGTAAAATTTATATATATCTTAGGAATTGTGATTTACAAAATTATTATTTAAAACCCTGGTGCAGTTTATGGGATAAGTATGCGTGACATGAACGCTACATATTCATTACGATATTTTGGATGCCTATTAGGCACTATTATTACATATGAACAGTTTCCGTCGCCGCGAGCTTAATTATAAACTACTGACTATGTACGAGGTCTTTGTTTATTAAGTTTATTTAGTTTTGTAAACACGAGTCAATGATAATATTAGTTGAGTTGGCAGCAACAAGTTAAGTGATCACAGTATACATGTATCAACCTAAGTGATCACAGTATGCATGTATCACCTAAGTGTTCACAGTATACATGTATCAACCTAAGTGATCACAGTGTACATGTATCACCCTAAGTGATCACAGTATACATGTATCAACCTAAGTGTTCACAGTATACATGTATCAACCTAAGTGATCAGTATACATGTATCAACCTAAGTGATCACACAGTGTACATGTATCAAGCTAAGTGATCACAGTGTACATGTATCAACCTAAGTGATCACAGTATACATGTATCAACCTAAGTGATCACAGTATACATGTATCACCCTCAGTGATCACAGTATACATGTATCAACCTAAGTGATCACAGTATACATGTATCACCCTCAGTGACACATGTACACGTTCTTGCAAGCCTCTAATTGGCCCACGTTTGTCAAGTGTTAAGCTGACATAATGGTTGACATTTACCATGAACATTTAC
>WNGS01090479.1:0-13009 GCA_020271785.1 Procambarus virginalis
AATACTTCTTCACATATGCGAAATCAAAAGCAAAAACTACTGCCAGTATTGGACCTATTCGTACAAGTGAAGGTTCATACACGGAGGATGACAAAGAAATTAGTGAAATCCTAAAAAAGCAGTATGAGGACATGTTTAGCACTCCAATAAACAACATGAAAGTAGAAGATCCAGACAATTTCTTTATGCGGGATATCCAAACCCCTGTAAATATAACTGATATCAACACGAGCGCACTAAATTTGAAAGAGAAATTGAAAACATGCCCATGCACTCGGCCCCAGGTCCAGACTCATGGAATTCAATATTTATAAAGAAATGCAAAGTGCCGGTAGCACAGGCACTCAGTATAGTGTGGAGGAAGAGCTTGGACACGGGGGAGATACCAGATGCACTTAAAGTAGCAGACATAGCCCCTCTACACAAGGGAGGGAGCAAAGCATTGGCAAAGAATTATAGACCAGTTGCACTAACATCGCACATAATAAAAGTATTTGAGAGAGTGATTAGGAGTCAGGTCACCAATTTCATGGAGACCAATGACCTTCACAACCCAGGCCAACATGGATTTCGAGCGGGAAGATCGTGCCTCTCACAGCTACTGGAGCACTACGATAAAGTCACTGAGGCATTAGAAGAAAAACAGAATGCTGATGTGATATACACGGACTTCGCAAAGGCTTTCGATAAATGTGACCATGGCGTGATAGCACACAAATGAAGTCAATGGGAATAACCGGTAAAGTAGGACGCTGGATACTCAGTTTTCTGTCAAACAGGACTCAGCGAGTAACGGTCAACCATATAAAATCTAGTCCAAGTGCAGTTAAAAGCTCTGTACCTCAGGGTACAGTCCTTGCACCGCTGCTTTTCCTTATTCTCATATCAGATATAGACAAAAATACAAGTCACAGCTTCGTATCATCCTTTGCAGACGACACAAAAATCAGTAAGAAAATTACCTCGGCTGAAGACATTGAAAAACTTCAAGCCGATATTAATAAAGTTTTCGACTGGGCATCAGAAAATAATATGATGTTTAACAGTGACAAATTCCAGGTACGGTAAAAATGAGGACCTTAAACATAATACAGGGTACAAAACACAATCAAATGTGCCCATAGTAGGAAAACAACATGTAAAGGATTTGGGAATAATGATGTCTGACGACCTAACGTTTAGGGAGCATAACCAAGCAAATATTGCGACAGCCAGAAAAATGATAGGATGGATTACGAGAACTTTCAAATCCAGGGATCCCATCACAATGCTTGTACTCTTCAAGTCACTTGTGCTGTCCCGTCTTGAGTACTGTTCAGTACTCACTTCCCCCTTTAGAGCAGGAGAGATTGCTGAAATAGAGGGAATACAGAGAACATATACGGCACGCATAGACGCGATAAAGCACCTAAATTATTGGGATCGTCTCAAAGCTCTCCAAATGTACTCACTAGAAAGAAGACGAGAGAGATATCAAATAATATACACCTGGAAGATACTGGAGGGCCAGGTCCCAAATCTACACAGTAAAATAACAACGTACTGGAGTGAACGATATGGAAGAAAATGCAGAATAGAACCAGTGAAGAGCAGGGGTGCCATAGGCACAATCAGAGAACACTGTATAAACATCAGAGGTCCGCGGTTGTTCAACGTCCTCCCAGCAAGCATAAGAAATATTGCCGGAACAACCGTGGACATCTTCAAGAGGAAACTAGATTTATTCCTCCAAGGAGTTCCAGACCAGCCGGGCTGTGGTGGGTATGTGGGCCTGCGGGCCGCTCCAAGCAACAGCCTAGTGGACCAAACTCTCACAAGTCAAGCCTGGCCTCGGGCCGGGCTTGGGGAGTAGAAGAACTCCCAGAACCCCATCAACCAGGTATCACAATCAGAGACCACTGAAGATCAAGTGTCCACGGCTGATTCAACACCCTTCCAGTAAGCATTAGAAATATTGCTGGAACAAAGGTGGAAGTATTCAAGAGGCACTTAGACAAGTTCTTGCAAGAAGTGTCGGACCAACAAGGCTGTAGTAGGTATGTGTGCCAGCGGGCCGCTCCAAGCAACAGCCTGTTGGACCAAGTTATCACAAGTCGAGCCTGGCCGCGGGCCGGGCTCGGGGAGTAGACGCTCCCGAGACCCTCTCCAGGTAAGGAAACTTTAGTTTGGGGCGGAGAGCACATCATTTGTGTGTGTCCATGTTTACTAGGGCCGTCCACCTTCCCTGAGAGGCGATGGTCACTCTCACCCAACCCAAGAGGATTTCTTTTCTACTTCCGCAGCAGATGTCGCAGAGGGGGGGGGGGGGACTGGGACAGGGGGATCTGTGGCAGGGGGACTGTGGCAGGGGGAACTGTGGCAGGGGGAGGGGGGAACTGTGGCAGGGGGGAACTGTGGCAGGGGGGACTGTGGCAGGGGGAACTGTGGCAGGGGGAACTGTGGCAGGGGGGAACTGTGGCAGGGGGGAACTGTGGCAGGGGGGGACTGTGGCAGGGGGGACTGTGGCAGGGGGAAATGTGGCAGGGGGGGACTGTGGCAGGGGGGGACTGTGGCAGGGGGGAACTGTGGCAGGGGGAACTGTGGCAGGGGGGAACTGTGGCAGGGGGGACTGTGGCAGGGGGGAACTGTGGCAGGGGGGACTGTGGCAGGGGGAACTGTGGCAGGGGGGACTGTGGCAGGGGGGAACTGTGGCAGGGGGGAACTGTGGCAGGGGGGAACTGTGGCAGCGGGGACTGTGGCAGGGGGGACTGTGGCAGACATTGTGGCAGGGGGGACTGTGGCAGGGGGGGAACTGTGGCAGGGGGGACTGTGGCAGGGGGGGACTGTGGCAGACATTGTGGCAGGGGGGGGGACTGTGGCAGACATTGTGGCAGGGGGGGACTGTGGCAGACATTGTGGCAGGGGGGGACTGTGGCAGACATTGTGGCAGGGGGGACTGTGACAGACATTGTGGCAGGGGGGACTGTGGCAGACATTGTGGCAGGGGGGACTGTGGCAGACATTGTGGCAGGGGGGACTGTGACAGACATTGTGGCAGGGGGGACTGTGGCAGACATTGTGGCAGGGGGGGGGGACTGTGGCAGGCATTGTGGCAGGGGGGACTGTGGCAGACATTGTGGTAGGGGGGACTGTGGCAGGGGGGGGACTGTGGCAGGGGGGAACTGTGGCAGGGGGGACTGTGGCAGGGGGGGACTGTGGCAGACATTGTGGCAGGGGGGACTGTGGCAGACATTGTGGCAGGGGGGACTGTGGCAGGGCGGAACTGTGGCAGGGGGAACTGTGGCAGGGGGGACTGTGGCAGGGGGGAACTGTGGCAGAAATTGTGGCAGGGGGGACTGTGGCAGGGGGGACTGTGGCAGGGGGGGACTGTGGCAGACATTGTGGCAGGGGGGGACTGTGGCAGACATTGTGGCAGGGGGGGACTGTGGCAGACATTGTGGCAGGGGGGGGACTGTGGCAGACATTGTGGCAAGGGGGACTGTGGCAGACATTGTGGCAAGGGGGGACTGTGGCAGGGGGGACTGTGGCAGGGGGAACTGTGCAGGGGGGGACTGTGCAGACATTGTGGCAGGGGGGGACTGTGGCAGACATTGTGCCAGAGGGGGACTGTGGTAGGGGGACTGTGGCAGGGGGGACTGTGGCAGACATTGTGGCAGGGGGACTGTGGCAGGGGGGACTGTGGCGGGGGGACTGTGGCAGACATTGTGGCAGGGGGGGACTGTGGCAGGGGGGGCTGTGGCAGACATTGTGGCAGGGGGGGGGACTGTGGCAGACATTGTGGCAGGGGGGGGGCTGTGGCAGACATTGTGGCAGGGGGGGGACTGTGGCAGACATTGTGGCAGACATGTGGCAGGGGGGGGGACTGTGGCAGACATTGTGGCAGACATTGTGGCAGGGGGGGACTGTGGCAGACATTGTGGCAGGGGGGGACTGTGGCAGACATTGTGGCAGGGGGGGACTGTGGCAGACATTGTGGCAAGGGGGACTGTGGCAGACATTGTGGCAAGGGGGGACTGTGGCAGGGGGGACTGTGGCAGGGGGGAACTGTGGCAGGGGGGACTGTGGCAGACATTGTGGCAGGGGGGGACTGTGGCAGACATTGTGCCAGGGGGGACTGTGGTAGGGGGACTGTGGCAGGGGGGGACTGTGGCAGACATTGTGGCAGGGGGGACTGTGGCAGGGGGACTGTGGCGGGGGGGACTGTGGCAGACATTGTGGCAGGGGGGGACTGTGGCAGGGGGGGCTGTGGCAGACATTGTGGCAGGGGGGGGACTGTGGCAGACATTGTGGCAGGGGGGGGCTGTGGCAGACATTGTGGCAGGGGGGGGACTGTGGCAGACATTGTGGCAGACATTGTGGCAGGGGGGGGGGACTGTGGCAGACATTGTGGCAGACATTGTGGCAGGGGGGGACTGTGGCAGGGGGGGCTGTGGCAGACATTGTGGCAGGGGGGGGCTGTGGCCGACATTGTGGCAGGGGGGGACTGTGGCAGACATTGGGGCAGGGGGGAACTGTGGCAGACATTGTGGCAGACATTGTGGCAGGGGAACTGTGACAGACATTGTGGCAGGGGGGGAACTGTGGCAGACATTGTGGCAGGGGGGAACTGTGGCAGACATTGTGGCAGGGGGGTCTGTGGCAGACATTGTGGCAGGGGGAACTGTGGCAGACATTGTGGCAGGGGGGACTGTGGCAGACATTGTGGCAGGGGGGGACTGTTGCAGACATTGTGGCAGGGGGAACTGTGGCAGACATTGTGGCAGGGGGGGGACTGTGGCAGACATTGTGGCAGGGGGGGGACTGTGGCAGACATTGTGGCAGGGGGGGACTGTGGCAGACATTGTGGCAGGGGGGGGACTGTGGTAGACATTGTGGCAGGGGGGACTGTGACAGACATTGTGGCAGGGGGGGACTGTGGCAGACATTGTGGCAGGGGGGAACTGTGGCAGACATTGTGGCAGGGGGGAACTGTGGCAGACATTGTGGCAGGGGGAACTGTGGCAGACATTGTGGCAGGGGGAACTGTGACATTGTGGCAGGGGGGAACTGTGGCAGACATTGTGGCAGGGGGGACTGTGGCAGACATTGTGGCAGGGGGGACTGTGGCAGACATTGTGGCAGGGGGACTGTGACAGACATTGTGGCAGGGGGGACTGTGACAGACATTGTGGCAGGGGGAACTGTGGCAGACATTGTGGCAGGGGGGGACTGTGGCAGACATTGTGGCAGGGGGAACTGTGGCAGACATTGTGGCAGGGGGAACTGTGGCAGACATTGTGGCAGGGGGGACTGTGGCAGACATTGTGGCAGGGGGAACTGTGGCAGACATTGTGGCAGGGGGAACTGTGGCAGACATTGTGGCAGGGGGAACTGTGGCAGACATTGTGGCAGGGGGAACTGTGACAGACATTGTGGCAGGGGGAACTGTGGCAGACATTGTGGCAGGGGGGACTGTGGCAGACATTGTGGCAGGGGGAACTGTGACAGTCATTGTGGCAGGGGGAACTGTGACAGTCATTGTGGGAGGGGGGGGGGACTGTGACAGTCATTGTGGCATGGGGAACTGTGGCAGACATTGTGGCAGGGGGGGGACTGTGGCAGACATTGTGGCAGGGGGGAACTGTGGCAGACATTGTGGCAGGGGGGGACTGTGACAGTCATTGTGGCAGGGGGAACTGTGACAGACATTGTGGCAGGGGGAACTGTGGCAGACATTGTGGCAGGGGGGGGGACCTGTGGCAGACGTTGTGGCAGGGGGGAACTGTGGCAGACATTGTGGCAGGGGGAACTGTGACAGACATTGTGGCAGGGGGAACTGTGACAGACATTGTGGCAGGGGGGACTGTGGCAGACATTGTGGCAGGGGGGAACTGTGGCAGACATTGTGGCAGGGGGGAAGAACATTATTTCAGTCACGGTTAGTAATATTTATACATTTTTTTACTAATCTGTTACACTCTGATTTTAGAAGCAATGAAACAATTTTCTTCATGTGAAAATGCCATGGGACTCAGAGGATAGATAATTGGTAATTATGTACCAGCCCTGGGCCAGTATGTATAGCACATGGAAGGGATATAAAACAGGACAGGATCGAGCTGGGATAGGAGGGAAGGGACGGTATCCAACCACTTGGACCATCGGGGGATCGAACGCCGGCATGCACGATGCCGGGTCGTGATGTACCGACCAGTCCAAGTGATCTAAAATTAGGGACAACTGTGTCATTTGTCCCTGATTTCTTGAGTGATTGCTTCTCCTGCCACCCTCTATTTGACTGTGAACTTTATTGTACATGATTGTACTTTATTGAGTATTGCCTCGGTTTTATTGTACTTTATTGTACATGATTACAACTTGTGTCATTAACATGTACATAACATAACTTTTACAAGAGGAATGAAATAAAACACATCACCGGGATACATTAATGTCACAGATGATCCTACATAGTATATAGCATCATTGTCCTATATAGTATATAGCATCATTGTCCTATATAGTATATAGCATCATTGTCCTATATAGTATATAGCATCATGGTCCTATATAGTATATAGCATCATGGTCCTATATAGTATATAGCATCATGGTCCTACATATTATATAGCATCATGGTTCTATATAGTTTAGATGAGCAGCTATAAAGCTGCTGATCCCATATAGTAGATTCACTACGAAGTATTCAAGTTTCTGTACATGAATACAGGAGTTAACTGTACCGTAGTCCAGTACACCCACAGCAAGTGTCCGTAGTCCAGTACACCCACAGCAAGTGTCCGTAGTCCCGTACACCACAGCAAGTGTCCGTAGTCCCGTACACCCACAGCAAGTGTCCGTAGTCCCGTACACCCACAGCAAGTGTCCGTAGTCCCGTACACCCACAGCAAGTGTCCGTAGTCCCGTACACCCACAGCAAGTGTCCGTGGTCCCGTACACCCACAGCAAGTGTCCGTAGTCCAGTACACCCACAGCAAGTGTCCGTAGTCCAGTACACCCACAGCAAGTGTCCGTAGTCCCGTACACCCACAGCAAGTGTCCGTAGACCGTACACCCACAGCAAGTGTCCGTAGACCCGTACACCCACAGCAAGTGTCCGTAGTCCCGTACACCCACAGCAAGTGTCCGTAGTCCCGTACACCCACAGAAGTGCCCGTAGCCCAGTACACCCACAGCAAGTGTCCGTAGTCCCGTACACCCACAGCAAGTGTCCGTAGACACGTACACCCACAGCAAGTGTCCGTAGTCCAGTACACCCACTGCAATTGCAGCTCATTATATGTACGCCCGACCCGACTTGCCAACGATCCCCAGGATCGCCACGTTCCACCTGGCTCGCCACGTTCCACCTGGCTCGCCACGTTCCACCTGGCTCGTCACGTTCCACCTGGCTCGCCACGTTCCACCTGGCTCGCCACGTTCCACCTGGCTCGCCACGTTCCACCTGGCTCGCCACGTTCCACCTGGCTCGCCACGTTCGACCAGGCTCGCCACGTTCCACCTGGCTCGCCACGTTCCACCTGGCTCGCCACGTTCCACCTGGCTCGCCACGTTCCACCTGGCTCGCCACGTTCCACCTGGCTCGCCACGTTCCACCTGGCTCGCCACGTTCCACTACATGGATATAGTGGCGGTGATGACCAGGCTAACGCCTCAGCCGTGGTGATGCTTCAGGAATTAGCATGTATATTGGTGTGTCGGTTTTTGCGACACAGTAAGTGTACCAGGAATCTGTGGAGCGGTCACTCACCAATTGTGTCGACCGCACTCATTTTCATAAACAGAAACCGTGTTTGGATGTTGAATGGGTGCATGTGTGGTGAGTGTTTGGAGGGTTTCTAGTAGTTGTACCGAGCGCTGAAGGAATATTATTATTTTGTTCAGGGATATTCCTGCGCGGGCCCTAAGCCTCTGGCTGGCCCGCTAAGAATTTATGATAACGAAACCCAGCCCTCTTGTGCGAGAAGTGCTTCCTTACACTCTTGGTGCACATGTACTTCATATATTTTGCTCTACTGTTACTCTGCTACCTCAAAGAATCTTGTATGTCTAGATCATGTCGCCCATTTTTTTTCTTTTCTTGCGCTGTGAGGTTGAGATCCTATCTGGATTTTGTCATTTGCCCAACCCACCCAGTTCTGGGTCCAGCCTTGCTAGAAATGTCTAACTTTTTGCTTTTAATTACCATTTTAAAAAGCTGAGGGTTCGATACTAAGTCTATATACATTATGCCTGGTCTCGTGTACTGTACTCACCTCCCGCCAAACACACACACCGAAACTACGACGTTGCTACAACGTTCGAACAAGTTTTAACACCTCCTAACCAGTTATAACAACCAATATAGCAAGTTGTAACAACGTTCTAATACGTCATAAACACGTTAAGCCAAGATGTAACAACTTTATTACAAGTTGTAACAAGCGGAAAATAGAGACAGTTTCGGTTTGTGTTTCCAGGGCTAGTTGTGCTTCCTGGGGGTTGACCTTTGGCTCTTTGGTCCCGCCTCTCTACCATCAATATACTGGTGTACAGATTCCTGTTCACATATTTTGTCCATAGTGTAGGGCGCTTTGAAGGCCACTTTGCCCGAGTGCCTGAAGGAGCACTGTACCCCAACCACCGACTGTAGCGAGGATCCAGGAGCACTGTACCCTAACCACCGACTGTAGCGAGGTTACAGGGGCACTGTACCCCAACCACCGACTGTAGCGAGGTTACAGGAGCACTGTACCCCAACCACCGACTGTAGCCCGGTTACAAGAGCACTGTACCCCCAACTACCGACTGTAGCCCGGATACAGGAACTCCATATTTCCTGTTAAATTGTGGCAGCAAGTTTTAACTTTAATCCTTTTATTAGAGAGGAGAGTAATGGCGGCGGCCAGACACGCCTGCTCATCTGTATGTTAAACGAGGCTCTTATGTTTGTTTCCTCTGTGTGTTTCCTCTGTGTGTTTCCTCTGTGTGTTTCCTCTGTATGTTTCCTCTGTATGTTTCCTCTATGTTTCCTCTGTGTGTTTCCTCTGTGTGTTTCCTCTGTGTGTTTCCTCTGTGTGTTTCCTCTGTGTGTTTCTTCTGTGTGTTTCCGCTGTATGTTTCCTCTGTATGTTTCCTCTGTGTGTTTCCTCTGTGTGTTTCCTCTGTGTGTTTCCTCTGTGTGTTTCCTCTGTGTGTTTCCTCTGTATGTTTCCTCTGTGTGTTTCCTCTGTGTGTTTCCTCTGTGTGTTTCCTCTGTGTGTTTCCTCTGTGTGTTTCCTCTGTGTGTTTCCTCTGTGTGTTTCCTCGGTTTCCTCTGTGTGTTTCCTCTGTGTCTTTCCTCGGTTTCCTCTGTGTGTTTCCTCTGTGTTTCCTCGGTTTCCTCTGTGTGTTTCCTCTGTGTGTTTCCTCTGTGTGTTTCCTCTGTGTGTTTCCTCTGTTTCCTCTCTGTGTTTCCTCTGTGTGTTTCCTCGGTTTCCTCTGTGTGTTTCCTCTGTGTTTCCTCGGTTTCCTCTGTGTGTTTCCTCGGTTTCCTCCGTGTGTTTCCTATGTGTGTTTCCTCTGTATGTTTCCTCTGTATGTTTCCTCTGTATGTTTCCTCTGTATGTTTCCTCTGTATGTTTCCTCTGTGTTTCCTCTGTGTTTCCTCTGTGTTTCCTCTGTATGAAGGAAGTGTTGCAGGTTGCACAGCATGTATATGAATCGTGAATACATTTCTGCAACATGTTAGAAAATATATTCTATAGCGATGTTTTATATTAATAGAAAGTGAGACTCTGTATGTTCCTTTTGGGGTTTGTCTAGTTTTTGGCTCATAATCTCGGGGGGCCAGTAGGTGCATGTGTGGGTAAATGTGTACTTGTATATGTTTTGTTGCAGGAGGGAGCTTCAGCTCTTGGATTCCGCCTTGATGTCCTTCGGTTATCTTGCGTAATGTCTAAATCTTAATGAATTCTGTTATATTACTTGAAGTCTCTTTGTTTCGTTTTAGCGTCTACTTCCTACGTGTGTGTGTGTGTGTGTGTGTGTGTGTGTGTGTGTGTGTGTGTGTGTGTGTGTGTGTGTGTGTGTGTGTGTGTGTGTGTGTATACTCACCAATTTGTGTCTGCGGAATGGAGCATTGACTCTTGGATCTCGCCTCTCTACCCTGCGGTTGTCTACAGCAAAGACTCCTGTCCCATTTCCCCATCATGTCTAGTTTTAAAATTATGTATTGAATTTGTCTTCCACAACCTGCTCCTTAAGTGCATTCCATTTTTCCACTTCTCTCACGCTAAACGAAAACTTCCTGAGACTCATCTGAGTTTCCAGCTTCAACTCATGTTCCCTCGTTCTGTTACTATTCCGTGTGAACATTTCGTCTATTTCCACTCTGTCAATACCCTCAGAGAATTTTATATGTTCCTATCATATTCCCCCGCTCCCTTCTTTTTTCTAGTGTCGTAAGGCTCAGTTCCTTCAGGCGCTCTTCATACCCCATCCCTCGTAACTCTGGGACGAGCCTCGTCGCAAAAATCTGAACCTTTTCTAGTTTTCTTATGTGTTTCTTCAGATAGGGACTCCATGATGGGGAGGCATTCTCTAAGACGGGTCTCACGTAGGCAGTGTAAAGCGCCCTAAAAACCTCCTCACTTAGATTTCTGAATGATGTTCTAACTTTTACCAGTGTAGAGTACGCTGCTGTCGTTATCCTATTTATATGTGCCTCAGGAGATAGATTGGGAGTTACCTCCACTCCCAGGTCTCACTCTCGAATCGTCATGGGTAGGTAGTTTCCCCATTCCTTGTGTACTGTCCCTTTGGTCTCCTATCACCTAATTCCATTTCCATAACATTACATTTGCTCGTGTTGAACTCCAGTAGCCATTTCTCTGACCATCTCTGCAACCTGTTCAGGTCCTCATGGAGGATCCTACAAACCTCATCTGTCACAACTCTTTTCATTAATGTTGCGTCAATCACGAACATCGTCATATAGAACTCTACTCCTATATAAATGTCATTAATGTATATTAGAAACAGAACTGGACCCAGCACCGTTCCTTGAGGTACTCGTTACTGTTCGTCAGTCAGACTTCTCGCCCTTATCGTTACTCTCTGGCTCCTTCCTGTTAGTTAGCTCCTTACCCATGCTAGGGCCTTTCCGCTTACTCTCGCCTGCCTCTCAAGTTTGAATAGCAGTCTCATGTGTGTTATTGTATCAAACGCTTTTTTTTTGCAGTGCAGAAATATGCAGTCTGCCCAACCTTCCCTGTCCTGCCTTATCCTTGTTATTTTCTAATGGAATTCCAAAAGGTTTGTTAGGCATGATTTCACTTTCCAGAACCCATGTTGATGTTTGTTTACAAACCCAATGATCTCCAGGTGTGCAACAAGTCTGAGCCTAATTATTCTTAAAAGTGTTTTGCAGGGGATGCTTGTCAGTGATACGGGTCTGTAGTTAAGTGCCTCCTCCTTATCGCCTTTCTTGAAAATTGGTACGACATTTGCCTTCTTCCAGCAACTGGGCAATTCTCCCGTCATAAGTGACTCATTAAAGATCCTTGTTTTCAACTTAGATTCAACAGAGCAAGAAGTTGTTCAAACACATGGGACAAAATCTTACTGAAGCGACCATACGAGTCATAAATACTCATACTCCGACTAAGTAAAACAAAAACAAGAACAGTTAACACTTAGTTTGCCAGTCATAGGCTTAGGGCCCACGCAAGCAAATCCCTGCAAAAAAAAAAGGCAGGTATAGATGAAGAGCAGAGGGCTGCAACAATAGCTTACAGAATGAGAGCGAAAACTGCTGGTCACGGGGGACCAAAATCATGGAGAGATCTACTGGGAATCAAGGAATCACTATTGTCGGGAGGAAACGTGGTGAACAAATTTAGTAGACTTTATAAACAGGAATTTCCTAACACAGCGTGTGAAGGAAGGTACAAGAGAAAGAGGAGGAGCTACAATGAGCCTATTAGTCTTGACTTTCACCCCAGAACGTCGAGGAATTTGGCACATATAATTCCTCGGAACAACCGCGGAGATCTTTAAAAGAAAACTAGATATTTTCCTCCAAGGAGTGCCGAACCAACCGGCCTGTGGTGGATATATGAGTCTGTGGGCCGCTCCACGCAACAGCCTAGTGGACCAAGCTCTGACAAGTCAAGCCTGGCCCGAGGCCGGCTTGGGGAGTAGAAGGAACTCCCAGAAACCCATCAACCAGGTATCAACCAGGTACCTCTAGGAGCCAGTGACCATTGTGTCCTAGTCTTTGACTACATAATGAACTTAAACTTGTGACCAAGGGACAAGAGGTCTGGAAAGGAGAGTTGATTACAAGAAAGGGGACTACAGGAGAAGAAGGACTACCTGGGAGAAGTACAGTGAGAGGGAAAAAATTGAGGAAAAAACAGGGCAAGATATGATGAACCTAGTCATATGGAAATGCAAGAGGCTGAAGAGAGATTTTATTCCAACAGTAAAAGAAAAAAGTAGGAGGGAATATAGTAATCCATAGTTTAATACACATCGTCAGGAAGCCAAAAATGAGAAGTTGGAAGGGAGCGGAGAAAGTACAGAAGACAAAGGACAGAGGGCAACAGGATTAGATGCAACGGAGCTAGGAACGATTACATTAGCATACGAAGAGTATCGGAAAGACATTATGAGAATGATATTGCGATTAAAGCGAAAAAAAACTACCTAAATTACTACAAAGCCATATAAGAATGAAAATGTCGGTGAACGACCAAGAGACAAGACTAATGAAAACAGAGGGGACATATACTGAAAGTGACAAGGAAATCTGCGAGGCACTGAATGCCAGTTTCCATGGAGGTGTTCACAACTGAGCCTGAGTGGCTCCCATTGTTAGAAGAGATTACCCTAGATGTGAAAGACTATCAGATATAGTGATATAGAGGTGACAGCAGAGGAGGTAATGAAACAGTTGACAACACTGGATGCAACTAAAGCGGTTGGACCAGACACAGTATCACCGTTGGATACTAAAAGAGGCTCACAGGACCTCAGCGTGCCTCTG
>WNGS01090485.1:0-10533 GCA_020271785.1 Procambarus virginalis
TATATATATAATACATATATATACATAATACATAGATATCTATACATATATATATATATATATTATATATATATATATATATATATATATAATATATATATATATATATATATATATATATATATATATATATATATATATATATATATATATATATATATATATATATTAGGGGTACCACCTCTGGTGCAATTGCAGGGACCCACATCCTCGAAGAAGAAAACCAAGAGCATTCAGAGAAGATCTTGTGGATTCTCACCGAATACTTAATTCTTTTCTTCTCCTACCACCCCTATTATTTTTTTGTATGTTTTGTTTTATTTTATTGCAATGCTACAGTTTACAGAGAACACACACACACACACACAAATATATAACAATTAAACAATCAGCGTTCGAAGACCTCGTCCAGCTCCTCGGAGGTTGGGTGCGTACCCAGGATACAGCACGCATTTCCCCTCTGCACTGCGACACTGAGGCGCTGGAACAGGAAACTGGCTGCTCGTGGGTCTCTAGTTTTCCCAATGAGTTCCTCACCAACCTCCTTTAAAAACTTGAGTGCACATTTACCCCAGGCGCCCAGAGTCTCTGAGCCTATCGGCACGAACCTGTAACAACGTTCTAGGTCTCTGTACTTGTGGATTTTCTGGGTCTCCCTGAAGGTGGCTGCCCCACCTCCCTCCGCTGAGCTGTAACGTAAATAGGTATCAGCCAATGTAGATGCACAGGTGTAATCCCATACGACCTGTTTATCTTCCCTCCATGGCTGCAGGGTGACTCCATCTGGGCGTTTTTGGCTGTTGTCAGGTCTGCACAACTGGGGTTCCCTTTGTGCTGGACACCCAGCTGTAGCCAAACTTCTCTTGATGATGTCATTGACTGCCTCGTGTCTAGCAATCTTTCCCTGTGTCTTACGACAGATGAGACCATGGCTGCCGTATTGGTCTGCCCGTGCCTGGCCGCAAATACACCGGTGCTCGGTGGAGATAGGGGCGGCAAGGTGCAGAGCAACACCAATACTTAGGGCCCGATGATCCAGGCGGGTGCCCAAGGCGGAATTAGGGACTGCCAACAGGAAGTCCCCAGCATGGGGGGCTTGCACAGCTAGGAGACGCGCTCTGTCCTTCTGAGAAGCTACGTCCAGCAATGCTTTGGCGATGTTCTCCACTATGGGGCTATCCCATTTGGCCTGTTTACCGTCGTTTGGACAAGTTGGTCGGGTGTGTGAATTGGCGAGTGTGTCCCACCGACCACCGATCCCACAAATTTGGGATCACGAATCCCAATGGAGATTATATATATAATCCCATATATATAATATCCAATATATATATATCCCATATATATATATATATATATATATATATATATATATATATATATATATATATATATATATATATATATATATATATATATATGTGTATTTATATAGATGGGGAGCAGATTTTCTTTATTGCACATGTCGTTAAAATGACAGCATTGTGACTATTATTCATTTTCTTTGAGAGATTTTAAATTCTACGCATATCTTATATCATCAATAGGATGAAGAAATACTAGATGACTTAATCTTTCCATGTTCATTGTTTAACGATTTTTTGAACGATTTTTTTCAGCAGGATAATTATACCAATATTGATAATGATTCAGAACTAATTATCGCTGCTACAGTGCACTTGTCCACAGAATGAGGCAAGTGTGGCGTGGAGCGGTGCTGGTGGTGACGCTGGTGAGTGTGACCAGGCCTCAATGTGTCTCAGACAACGACCACCTACCCCGGCCCCAACCCCTGACCTGGCCCACATCACCCCGTTCAGCCTGGACCTCTTCAAGCAGTTCAACCACCCAACACCCCGGAAACTTCTTCTTCTCCCCCTACAGCATTTGGAACGCCCTCGTCCTGGCCTACTTTGGGTCTGGTGGCAGGACCCGCCAGCAGCTGCAGGAGACTCTGCATCTGCGTGACTCTGCACACACTCTGGCCACCTATAAGGCTCTCGACCGACTGTAAGTACACTCACACTACAAAGCGGACGCCTGTCTTCATATATATATATATATATTTATATATATATATATATATATATATATATTATATATATATATATATATATATGTAATGCACAACTTGCCTAAACATGCAAGTGAAGTTTTACAACTTTAGAACACTTTCCCACAAGGAGACTCGAACCCTAGCCAGCACAGAATCCTTCCAGCCACTGGCATAATAGGTACGCCTTTAACCCACTGCACCATAACTCAGACCCCTAAAAGAGATGGTAATTTCGGGGTATTTAAACCCCCAAAGATCACCACCTCCGAAGGGCAACTAGAGCTAGTGAGGGATTACTCACATTCTTTCGTCAAGTCCCTGTTAATATGAGAGAACTCTGTGTCTATGCTTAATGCACAACTTACCTAAACACTTCAATTGCGTGTTTTAGGCAAGTTGTAATATTTCACTTGTGTGTTTAGGCAAGTTGTGCATTAAGCATGGTGTGACGGTAAAGTAGTGGAGTATGGTGTTCGGCAGTCTTCCACTGGCAGATGTTAAAGCCAGGCCACATATACAGAAACAAAAAGCAAAAAAAAGGAAAAAAAAGAATGACTGCTTGTTTGATAATCTGTGGTAAGGTAAGGGAAGAGACACAAAACACAATAATAAACAATGACATTTAATAAATCTAAAAAACAAATTGAAATAAAGGCAATTCCTTGGCTGAGTAAATGTGCAAGACAACAAGTGAAAAAATAACTGAACACAGAAATAAATTACGTTAACGGGAGAATAAATGACATACAATATAAAAATAGTGCTGGGAATATATGCGCTAGCTATAAACTACTATTTGATCACACGAGGTGAGTCAACTAGGTGTTCATAGCTTAGGAGCACAAGATATTCTGATGATGGTGCTGCCAGTCGACCCCGACGTTGCCTTGGCTTGGAACGTGGTTGGAGAAGGACTGAAGTGGTGTGTTCTCGAATGGCCAATGAGAATGCAGGACGGCCGGCAACAGGTAGTTTGGCTGGGACTTCAGCAGTTGCGGGTCGGTGCGGCGGCCAGGTGTGCAGGAATGGGGGGAGGGGGAGTTGCAGGTGCGTGTTGCTGTCTTGATATATACGTTTAATCCACTGTAAAACGTATCTTGAATATTGTGTAGAACGTGATGATAATAAGAAAGAGCAGGCTAAATCTCTGGGAAGAGATTATCGTCACAATGGGCATAGAATTCTCTCATATTAACAGGGACTGGATGAAAGAACGTGAGTAACCCCTCACTAGCTCTAGTTGCCCTTGGGAGGTGGTGATTTTTGGGGGGTTTAAATACCCCGAAATTACCATCTCTTATAGAGGTCTGAGTTATGGTGCAGTGGGTTAAAGGCGTACCTGTTATGCCAGTGGCTGGAAGGCTTCTGTGCTGGCTAGGGTTCGAGTCTCCTTGTGGGAAAGTGTTCTAAAGTTGTAATATATATATATATATATATATATATATATATATATATATATATATATATATATATATATATATAATATATATATATATATATATATATATATATATATATATATATCAGTCTCCGTCTTATCAGTCTCCGTGGTGTAGTGGTAAGACACTCGCCTGGCGTTCCGCGAGCGCTATGTCATGGGTTCGTATCCTGGCCGGGGAGGATTTACTGGGCGCAATTCCTTAACTGTAGCCTCTGTTTAACGCAACAGTAAAATGTGTACTTGGATGAAAAAACGATTCTTCGCGGCGGGGATCGTATTCCAGGGACCTGCCCGAAACGCTACGCGTACTAGTGGCTGTACAAGAATGTAACAACTCTTGTATATATCTCAAAAAAAAAAAAAAAAAAAAAAAAAAAAAAAAAAAAATATATATATATATACTTGAAAATTTTTTAGTTTTTGTTTATTATATAATATATATAGATGTGTCTATATGAATTGATCATAAGTACGTGACGACCGTGCAGATATGCGGAGAGACAAGCCAACACCAGCGAGTATGTGATAGACTTGGCCAACAAAGTGTATATGGACAATAACGTCACCCTCCGGGAATGTGTCAAGGACGTCCTACCTAAAGAAGTACAGATTATCGACTTCAGTCAGGTTGGATATGTTCTTAATTTGTACACGCAGTAAGCTACATGACCTGTGACCTCTTAGTGACCTCCTCGCTGCTAAAATACATACAGTAATCTACATGACAGTAGGAGAATGGAGGACTAGAACCTGGCATGGAGTCCTGTGCAACATATGTTGCACTGCATGTTGCACAACTCTGGTCAATGTTGCATGATGATGATGATAATGATAATGAGGATGTTGATGATGATGCAAAGGGGTAAATGATGAATGTTGGAAAGTGTTGAACAAAAATTAAAAAAAAAATGTCAAAAGGATTGTTTAGTGAAAGTATAGTTTTTTCGTAGATTGTACAGTGGGTATGAGGTTCCATTTTTAGAGGGGAAGTGTACAGCGGCTAGGAGGTTCCATTTTCAGGTAAGAGATAGGTGAGTGCATAGACGAACCAAAGTATGAAGATGTGAGATTAGAATATTTAGGTAGAGAGTGTGTATGAAGAGGGAGTAATATTGAAATAGAGGAATAAAAGAGAGATAGAGGAATAAATGACTAGGGATTGTACTAGTAGCAGTAGTAGTAGTGGTTAAAGTTAACAGTTAAAGACAGAAGAAAAAGTTAACTTGTATAAAAACTGGATAAGTACCTCACAGTACGGCGTGACGCAAACCCATGCATAGTGGCATGTACATTCAATTCTTTTCCTACCATCCTCCTTCTGTTAAGAAAAGTGTCCTCGTCTCTCTCTTCCTCCGCGCTCTACGCCTCAGCGACCCTCAGTTTCTTGATTCTGAAATTGCCTTTATCTACAAATCATTCTCTCGCCTTGCTTACCCTTTGCATTTCATCAACTTTGCCTACTCTCAAGCTAAACGCAATTTCTTTCATCCTAAACCTGCTTCCAACACTAGTAGCACTGTACTAAGCCTTCCCTTCATATCTGAACTCAAAACTTTTACCAATACCTTTCGTCCTCTTGACATAAAGCTCGTCTTTCGACAAACTAACACACTTCGTAGCAATCTAGTTCACACTGCTCCTCCTACTTCTAATGCTGCTGGTGTCTACTCTATTTCCTGTTCGTCTTGTCCTCTCCAATACCTTAGTGAAACTGGCCGTACACTGAATGACAGACTTAAAGAACACAAGAGAAGTCTTAAGTATGCAGACACTAACAATGCTCTCTTCTGTCATGTGAGGGATTCCAATCATCCTTTTGATTGGTCTTCCTCCAAAATAATCTTTCCTGCCTCTACTCTACATAGACGCCGTCTTGTTTAATTGGCTCTAATACACAATGTACCCAACATGAACTTGAGTCATGGCTTTGTTGCTGTGGACTCTTCCCTTTCACAGTATATACTTAAATGCTCTAATCTTTCTAAAAAACGTGACCTAACATAGCTTACCCTTCCATTTATCTTTCTTTCTCTTTCCTTTTCTTTCTCTCTACTCTGTTTTCTGTTCTTTGTTTTCTTTACGTTCCTTACTATCCTCTTCTTATTCCTATTATTATCTCAATCTCTTTCGGTGGTTATAATAGAAGCTGCCTCGTATGGGCCAATAGGCCCTCTGCAGTTCCTACTACTATCTTCTCTACTACACTTTACTCCTCACCTCTCTCTAGCCTATTTATTGCCTGCATCTACTTCCTCATCACACATTACAGCCCCGCTCCTGTGCCAGGTAAGTCCACTATGGAATCACCATAGCCCGTGCTACTTGCTCCGCTCCTGTGCCAGATAAGTTATGGGCTCACCATAGCCCGTGCTACTTGCCCCGCTCCTGTGCCAGGTAAGTTACGGGCTCACCATAGTCCGTGCTACTTGGAACTTGTTCCGAGTAGCTGAATCTATAACAACATTCCTCATCACAATCGACTTGAGAATGGTCCAGGACGGATCGAAACGTCGTCGTCCCTTCACCTTCTAGTGTGTGGTCTGGTCAACTATATATGGTCAAATATGCCCAAGATTACCATAAAGTGCCGTTGGGGCGGTGGGGAAATAGCCTTGGCTACCATTGTCGCTATTGTATGGTCACTGATGGTCGAGTGGTTAAGAATACATGTACACCAAGTTGCATAGTGTCCTGGCGATCTGGGTCGAGTCACCATTAGTTGGGGTATGGATTTTAGTTGCATATTTGCTTGGAGACCATTCAAACTTTTATATATACTATAATATATATATATATATATATATATATATATTAGTCGTACCTAGTAGCCAGAACGCACTTCTCAGCTACTATGCAAGGCCCGATTGCCTAATAAGCCAGTTTTCATGAATTATATATTTTCTCTATAGTTTTTTCCTTATGAAATGATAAGCTACCCATTCATTATGTATGAGGTAATTTTTTTTATTGAGTTAAAATTAACGTAGATATATGACCGAGACCAACCAACCCTACCTAACCTAACTTAACCTATCTTATAGGTTAGGTTAGGTAAAATTAGGTAGCGAAAAAGTTAGGTTAGGTAGGTTAGGTCGGGAAGGTAGTCAAAAGAAATATTAATTCATGAAATACTTTGCTTATTAGCAACTCGGCTTTGGCATGGTAAGGCTGAAAGTGCGTGGCTACTGGGCTATCTCATATATATATACATATATATATATGCGTACCTAGTAGCCAGAGAACCACTTTTTGGCCTACTATGCATGGCCGATTTGCCTAATAAGCGAAGTTTTCCTGAATTAATCTATTATTTCTCTATTTTCTTATGAAATGATAAAGCTACCCATTCATTATGTATGAGGTCAATTTTTTTTTTATTGGAGTTAAAATTACGTAGATATATGACCAAACCTAACCAACCCTACCTAACCTAACCTAACCTATCTTTATAGGTTAGGTTAGGTTAGGTTCCGAAAAAGCTAGGTTAGGTTAGGTTGGTAGGAGGTAGTGCGAAAAAAATTAATTCATGAAAACTTGGGGCCTATTGGCAAAATCGGGCCTTGCATCGTAGGCTGACAAGTGCGTTCGGCTACTAGTACGACATATATATAGATATATATTATATTATATATTATATATATATATTATATATATATATATATGTATATATGTCGTACCTAGTAGCCAGATGCATTGTCAGCCTACTATGCACGGCCCGATTTGCCTAAAGAGCCAAGTTTTCATGAATTATATTGTTTTTCGACTACCTAACCTACCTAACCTAACCTAACCTAACTTTTTCGGGTTCATACAAACCTAACCTCTTAAAGATATGGTTAGGTTAGGTTGGTAAGATGGGGTTGGTTAAGTATCGTTATATATCTTTAGTTAATCTTCACTAATGAAAAAAAAATGGCCTCATCATTGAAATGGGTGAGCTTATCATTTCTAATGAAAAAAAATAGAGAAAATTTCTAATTCATGAAAACTGTGTGGGTTATTAGCAAATCTAGTTGCATACATAGCCAAAAAGGTGTAGTTTTCTGGCTATAGGTGCGCATATATATTAGGTATATATAATATAATAGATATATATATATATATATATATATATAGCATATATATCGGGCTTGCATAGTAGGTGACAGTGCGTTCTGGCTACTAGGTACGACATATATATATATTATATATAATATATATATATATATATATATATAATATATATATATCATATATATATTATGTCGTACCTATAGCCAGAACGCACTTGTCAGTCCTACTATGCAAGCCCGATTTGCCTAATAGGCCAAGTTTTCATGAATTAATTGATTTTTGACTACCTAACCTACCTAACCTAACAAACCAACTTTTCGGCTACCTAACCTACCTACCTATAAAGATAAGTTTAGGTTAGGTTAGGTAGGGATGGTTAGGTTCGGTCATATATCTACGTTAATTTTAACTCCAATGACAAAAAAATTGACCTCATACATAATGAAATGGGTAGCTGTCTCTTTCCATAGTAAAAAAATAGATGAAATATATTAATTCAGGAAAACTTTGGCTTACTAGGCAAATCGGGGCTTGCATAGTAGGCCAAAAAGTGAGTTCTGGCTATAGGTACGACATATATATATATATATATATATATATATTATATATATATATATATATATATAATCAAAATATAGTATATATATATATATATATATATATATATATAGATATTTATATATAATATATATATATATATATATATATGCACAGACTAGCCGATACCACTAGCTGAAATTTATAACTTTTTAGACACTCCACCCACCAGGGGAGTCGAACACTGGCCAACAAGGTGGCAGTTGCATGCTGTATCCACTACACCATACTTCAAAGTCATTAAGAGAGGTAGGATTCTGGGGTATTAACCAACCAGAACTCCAATCCTCTCCGAGAATGAGATAGGTGAGACCTCTGGTGCTCTTCATCAGCCCTGTTTATGTGGAACACTGGGCCACCTTGGCCAGTGTTCGAGTCCCCTGGTGGGTGGAGTGGTCTAAAAGTTATAACTTCAGCTAGTGGTTTAGGCTAGTCTGTGCATTAACGCATTTGGCACCGAGTTCTCCACACATAATAGGGCTCGATGAAAGAGCACCAGAGGTCTCACACTATCTCATGCCTGGAGAGGATTGGAGTTCTGGTTGGTTTAAATACCCCAGAATTCCTACCTCTTTAAATGGCTTTGAAGTATTTTGTAGTGGATACAGCGTGCAACTGCCACCTTGTTGGCCAGTGGTCGAGTCTCCCTGGTGGGTGGCGAGTGTCTAAAAAAGTTATATATATATATATATATGTCGTACCTAGTAGCCAGAACGCACTTGTCAGCCTACTATGCAAGGCCCGATTTGCCTTATAGCCAAGTTTTCATGAAATAATTGTTTTTTTTTTTACAATACTCCCTAACCTAACCTAACCTAACATTTGGCTACCAACAACCAACCCTAACCTATATAAGTAGTTAGGTTAGGTTAGGTAGGGTTGGTTAGGTTCGTGTCATATATCTACGTTAATTTTAACCCCAATGAAAAAAAATTGACCTAATACATAATATGAAATGGGTAGCTTAATCATTTCATAAGAAAAAAAATTGAGCAAAATATATTAATTCAGAAAACTTGGCTTATTAGGCAAATCGGGCATTGCATAGTAGGCCAAAAAGTGAGTTCTGGCTACTAGGTACGACATATATAATATATATATATATATATATATATTATATATATATAGATATAGAATATTATTATAGATATAGATATAGATATATATTTATAATATACATATAATATATATATATTATATATATATATATATATATGTATAAATGTGTTGTAATGTGTATAGAAAACCTACCAACGTGGGGTCGTTTGTTCATTTTTATGATTCGAATCATCATAGTAATTAAACAGCAGTATTTTCAGGAATGTTTCTCGAGCTTGAGGGTATGCAGCCCTTGAGTTTTTTTATAAGAGATAGCTAAACATAATTGAAATTGTGGAAAGAGTTACATACCCTAAGATGTTTTTGGATTGTTCGTTTAGGAAAGCTAAATCGTACTTTTTATAATATGTCTCCAAAGGAAACCAGAAAAATGGAAACTCATTGGTGGTACCTTATGCGATGGGATTTGAGAAACGTCCCAGTTTTTAAAAACCTTAATATCAATTTGGTTTCACTAATAATACGATCAAGCTCTAATTTAATAAAAAACTTCACCTGGTACAGCAGTGTTGTGTGTATTCGATTCTTGTAATGATTGTGAGTCTGTGTACCTTGGACAAACAGGAAACTCCTTACAATTACGCATGTCCAACATGCTATGTATTAGAATGCCAAACGTTATTGCTTTTGTATCTACATACAAGGTTTTGTGCTGATCACACTATTAATGGGATGGGGCGAAAGCATTGCCAATTGCAATGGCTTTGTGGAACGGAATTTAATTGAGTCTGTGCTAATTAGTCACTGTCCAAATCTTCTCAATGTTAGTACTGGATGTACAAACTGATCCACTTTTAAGTTACAAGTATTACACAACAGTTTAAGAATAAAAACTTGATACAGGGACGGCATACAATGTCTCATTACAATTCTATATTCAAATGTGGTGTCACATGAGGCTTTCTCTTAACTTCTCTTCCTTTTTCTCTGACCCGTTATCCTCTTTGACGCATTCCTGTTTCTGGTAATCATTTCCCTATGAGGGTTGTCAGGTCATGTGCTGCCTGTACCCTCCCTTACTCTCTCACTCAGTTGATGTGACAACGACTTTCGCGAGTCGAAACGTTCATCTCTCTTTCCATTTCTTTGTGTGTTTTGTCCGCATATATATATATATATATAATATATATTTATATATATATATATATATATATATATAATATTATATTATTATTATTTTTTTTATTTTTGAAGGAACTGGGTTTCAGGCATCATTGAAACAACCAGGGACCCTAGAGCTGCCAGCTTTCTTTTCCAGCCCTCAGCG
>WNGS01090507.1:0-10686 GCA_020271785.1 Procambarus virginalis
GTTAACTGTCCCTTGAAAATTATCTACATATAGATTCTGACTGATTTCAGCCTTATAGGGACGTGATGATTTTTTCAGATGAGTATCTAGAGTTGCTTGCAACAGAAATGGACTTGAAGTCGCGCCAAAAAGTACTGATGAAAATCTGAAAGTCACTATAGGACTATTATATCTTCTGGGTCTCTACCCATAGAAAACTTAGTGAAGTCTCTATCTTCTCCTGCAAGCCGACTCTTAGAAGGCCTTACTTATATCTGCTGAATATGCATATTTATAATCTAAAAACTTCAAACAGTATGTCATACAATTTCTGAGTTAGACTTGGACTTGTTTGCAAACAATCATTTAGACTGGTTCCGTGGGGTCCAGATTTAGAGCACAGTTAAAAAAACTATCCGTAAAGGAGTTGTTTTTGATTCTCTTCATTACAGCCATGTGTGGTAAAAAAATGGCCGTTTGCTATTGTCAGTTTCACGACTTCTATGAATTTATTCTGTAATTGTTGAGCTTAATCTCATGATAGAGCTTTAAATGCTCAGGCCTTTTTAGCTTTTGCTAATTGAGATTTAAATGACTATAAGCCATGTGATAATTGGTAGGTAAGGTTTATGGTTGATTTTCCATGGTAGCCTACCCAGTACTGTCCATCATGATACTGTACAGTTTAAGTACTGATTGTATGCACAGACATCATCAGGACTTGGTGATCAGGAATTATTCCTATAGCATCAAGTTCCCACAATTGATGTACAGATTCCAATCCATCATCAATCATGTGGGGGATTTTAAGGGGTGATTGATCGTTTGCCTAGTCAGGCCATGATTACAGTTTCTGTATGATGTGATTTTTCAGGAGTTGAAGGTTCAAGATCTAGTATAGGTCCTGTCAACAATATGCCTCCTGCTGATTTGAGTATTTTCATACCCATACATTCTTTGCGACAGAATGAATTGATGATAATAGTCAGCTCCAATCAGGATTCCGATATCTCCTATGTATCAGAATCGAGCCGAGGATCTGCTAATTGAATTCCTTTTTCTTTAGGAATTAATTGTGGCTGCCAGACCAGTCACTTCCATTTCGGTAGGAATTTATCAATACTAGGCTTCGACTGTCCTTTGGGATATACCCAGGCAGACAATGAGTTGTACTACCGGAAAGGTTCTATGACCTGAACTGGTAAAAAACCCTGATATGGATGTAGTACTTGCTTTGAAGATTTAAGTGTAAATCTTCTGCCATCTTTTTACTGATGAAGGTTTTCTGTGAACCCTGATCAAAAAGCCTCTAGTTTGAATACAAATTCCTTGATTGCATAATTTTAGCTGTGCTGTAGGCAATATGGCAGTGTTAACACTTTTTGTATCTGAGGCATTGACATTACTCATTACTGTACAGAATTGTACGGCTGTTGTGGTATCATCTTTTGCTTTGCCTGAGATGAAGATTGATTATGGAAGCAAGTGATCTGAATTGAGTGTTGATATCACCACAGAGTGCTGTGTGATGTACACTTTTATGACAATATTGGCAGTTCTGCAATTGAGTGTTACACTCCTTGTATCATGCTTCCGTAGACAACGGATGCACCTGTTCAGAGATTTCAGTCGATCAATTCGACTGGCACGGCCTTCATAAACTGTGCATTGATAAAATGCTATGTGCTTCTGACAGAATAAGCATCTTGGGGCACTTGTTGCTCCTTTGTCTTATCTGTCTTGGGAGCTTGATTTCCTACAGTTCTGTCACCTGTGGGGGATATATCATATGAGCCAACATTGCTCTTTTTCACTTTTGCAGAAGAGGAGTTTTGTTGCCTTGATTTTGGACTGCCAGTTTGGACATTTTTGTTTTTGTCCGTGGATTCACTTTTAGTGATTTTTTCTTGAGATCTAAGTTTTCCTCGGCTTCGTAATTTTGTACGTAAGCGAAGTCCATCAAAGATTTGGCTTGTGATAAGATGTTGTTACAAGATGTAATACATGTAGGTAAGTAATTACATGCAAGTAGGTCATACAAGCATGTACACTTGTACTCCTCCAGGATTTTCTTAAAGGATGAATTGTATCTGTAATAATGTGTATCTACATTATTCATGATGTGATGAAGCATTTGCTTTTTATTTTCTCGGCTTTGCCTTTTCTATTAAGTAAGTCTCTTTGAGACGCTTGATGCCTTCAGATTTTCTGAGGCTGCTTTCACTCCAGTGAAAGCATGAGATTAGATAATCAAGACTATATTCTTGATTAAGATAGTTATCTTAGATGGATGATAATATTTGTATTGACATTGTCAAGGGCTGTTAGCCTTTCAGATTGTAGATTAGTGATGAGGGGCTGTTTAGCCATTCAGATTGTGGATTGTGATGATGAGGGGCTGTTTAGCCATTCAGTGTGAGTGAGATTAAGATTGGTCTTAATCCCCAATGGTAGACTATTGTAGCCAAGTGATGATGACATTTGTCTATCACCTGATTTAAATGGTCTGTAGGCTGTAGTCAAGTGATTTTTAGACACTTTGTGTCCTTTTCTTTTTCAGTTCAGTAGCTGGTGGAATACTGTTAGTCATTTTGACCTTTTCCGAGTTTCGGAGATTCCGAGATATTTTCTTTTTCTGATAAATATGTATGATGTTAATATATTTTGATAAATGAGCTTTCCTGTCTACTTAGGTAATGATTCCAAGATCGTCTTCATTTCCTCCCTGGAATCTGGTTGTAGCAGGTGTTCAATTATCAAAAGTACTGTGATAATTTGATTTGTGACCCGAATGCACCAAGTTGGTAAATCCTGTAATAATTTTTTAAAAATAGTAAATGTCACTATTTTTGCAAAGTTATTACAAGATCTTTACCCTAATAGTTGCTTGATAAAATACAGTAGAATGCCTACTGGTTTTACCTGTAATAGGGTTTGATATAGTTGATTATGGATAATTTGTAATGAAATGCTCTTACAGTGATAAAAATTCTTTTTTAAAGAATATTATGTAATGAGCAGCACTGAAATTAGTTGATTAGAGATAATGCTAGATAATACACTTAAATATGTATGTATGTTACCACAAGTGAGGTAAATAATAGTATATGTATTATATGCAGTTGTCTTTGACACTGATAGATTAAGTACTGTGGTTTCTTACCACAGAACAGTATTAATATGCTATGACTGCTTACTAGTTAATAGATATGGGGCTTAAGCCACTGCAAACAATTTGTTTACTTAGATATATAGCTATGATAAATATTGGTGATAGCTAGGTTAGGCTAGAATATGTAAAAATTATTCCAATGCAAATCAAGAAGTTTCTTATGTATTTGCTGGAATAATATAGTCTAGTTTATAGACAATCTAGTTAAAGGACCAAATTATCTAGTTTCTAGACTATCTAGGTTCGAAGGACCAAAAATTATCTAGTTTCTAGACTATCCGGTTCGAAGGACCAAAAATGTGGGAAAAACCTGCTGTGATTGATATAAGAGGAGACTACCAGAGACTTGTACTGAACTAAATTAAAAAATTACTGTATGCAAATTAATTCAAATAAATCTCTAGCTAGGGTTATAAATCCTAGCTCCTCTTTTCCTAATGACAGATAATGGGCTGTAAGGGGCAGTGGGGTGAGTGAATTAGTTGATAGTTGATTGCAGTTCCACGTCCACCTGCCAACAGGTATCTCACATCAGCTTGTATTTTATACAAGGATAAGATTTAATAAATTCAGTTATTGACTGAACACTGGCTCTGTTTAATCAGAGATTTAAACATACACAGTCTAGCCTAGCACCTTAGCAATTAACAGCCAATACACTTATACTTTAAACAACTTAAATTGTAAATTGTAAAGTATGATAAATGACCTAAATATGGTCTAAGTACTGTTACTGAGTACTAAAATTATATTCAATTAAATGAACTTATATGATTACTTAAAAAAATAACTAAGCAAGCAATTGTTAACTTAATTTATATATTCAAGTATATGCAATGTATATGATCAATGTATATGATTCAATACAGTCAGCTTGTTGTATCTCTTCCTACACTCTGGACACTCATGAGTATTTGTTTATTTATTGTACAAACTTTTCTGACAGTGGACACTCATGAGGTTCAGAGCTTGGATAAGATTCTGCTGTACCACAATATTAATAATAAACTCACAGAAATATGAGGCGTTGCCTCGCCATTACCGAAAGACAGATTTATAGAATATTAAGTCACAAGCTACAATTGGCCAATCATATACAAAATAACATTCAATATACTTCTCTGCCAGTCGGGTGCCTGTCTGACAAGTGTGCCAGACTGAATAAACTCTCTTGGCGAGTTTAGGCACGATATTTATAAAAACAGCGTTGCTGTTGATCTAGTAGCGTCGCTACGGATTTTAACTGCGTTGCAGAAGGATGATAGTTGATGAAGGTGGTGGAGACAAGTGTCACTGTGTGCACGCTCTACACTTATAGATATAAATGTTCTAGGATTTTCCTTGTTGATATATTGTCCAGGTACTCCCCCAGTTCTAGAGAGTGTTCACTGGTGATAATGATATTAGATAAGGTGTCCTAAGCCAAATTAATGTTCGCTAAGGGACCGTCACTGTTCACAGTTGTGTAAACATACGCGTTCTGCCCCCGGGCTGTGGTGGGCGCTTCTCTCCGAGATGCCCCCCCCCCCTCTCCCTTGAAAGGGGTAATACAATGAATATTGATTGATTATTTTTACAGTCTAGACTTATGATTGAGATAAGATGTGATTATAATAAAATTAGATATAGGATTTAAAGATTATAAGTAGTACTTGATAATACCACTGACTCTTAATAAGGATTCGATTTTATCTCTACCGGATACTACGTCAGTGTTCCAACAAATTTTTAATTAACGAATCCTTCTAGAAGCTTCTGGATCCTTGAGAGATCATGCACAAAGTCACGTAGGCATCTATAGGGCCCTATGGCGTACGTGATCCAAGCGGCATTGTCATCTAGGATCAAGCTATGTTGAAATCTATTGTGATTCTGATATGATTCTGATATGATTTTGATATGATAGATATGATATAGATATGATTTGATATGATATTGATATGATATAGAAATAATACACTTTCTTAGATGATTTTAGATATGGTGGGTAAAATTTCCCACATCTTCCAGAGGGAGAGAACTGGCACAGAGTCCTATACTAAGGACAGTAGTAACCATATGTATTTATTTACTCTCCATCGGATTGATAATACAAGTGCAAATTTTGCTTGCACTTTTGTGCGGCTGTCCGTTGTGGACGATTGTGCCTGTTAGGAGTCTGTGGGTCACGTGTAGTTAGAAGGTCTTGAGGTCTCTCAGGATCTAACTGCAGCTGACTCACTGATTCCATGTGGATGAGTTTGTCCAATGTCTTCAGGGAAGTTGTTCCTTTAGACAGGATCTTGACTATTCTCAAAATCCCCTGGCTATCTGGATGGACTGAGACAACTTTACCTAATGGCCAGTCAGCCCGGGCCATCACTGTCTACCAAGACAATATCGCCAGGTTGGAGATTAGATATATTATGGGGACATTGGCCCCATAGTGATGTTCTCGTAGAGATGTAAGATATTCTTTTGTCCAAACATCATTCCATTTTGGATTATGCTGGACAGATGCTTATACCCTGAACAACTCGCTCTGACTCACATATGAGGGATCTCTGATCTCATCATCCACTAGAGATGGTACTGGAGTCAGAAGTCTTCCATACATTAGGTGTGCAGGACGTAATGGCTCATGTTGAGTAGGATCATCAGACAAGTAAGTCAACGGCCGGTTATTCACCCTTGATTCTATTTCCGTGATTACTGTCTGGAGTTCTTGAAGATTGATTTTCTGACGGTGTAGAGATTTTCTCAAGGATCTTTTGACAGTTCCTATTAACCGTTCATAAAATCCTCCGTGCCATGGGGCTCTTGGAGGGATAAATTTCCATCTGCAATGACGCTGTTCCAGTGTGGAAGTAACTGCAGGATGGGAACAGATTTCCCGTAGACATGCTTCTCCAGCTACCAAGTTGCTCCGTTATCTGAAATCATCAGCTTGGGGCATGATCGGCGTGCTGCGAATCTGCGGAAAGCTTGAATAAATGATTGAGCAGTCATATCGGGTGTTACCTCTAGATGTACTGCCCTGGTGGTAGCACAGGTGAAAACAGAGATGTATGCCTTGATAGGTGCTTATCTGGAGTCCCTGTTAGATATATTGCTCCTGTATAATCTACTCCGGTCGTTTCGAAAGGATGTAGATGGACCACACGTTCCTTTGGTAGAGGTGGTGGCCCGGATAAGAGCAAGTTTTTGCATCGTACTTCGGCATATCATGCAATTTTTTAAGATTGATTTGACTGACTGTCTTCCCTGAGGAATCCATACTGTTGTCTGATTTGTGTGAGTGTGTCTAACACTCCTCCATGTTGATGATTTGTTGATGTGTATGTAACACAATCAACCTGGTGATCCAATGATTTTTTGGTAAAAGCCATGGATGCACGGTATCTAGATTAACATCTGCGTGTTTAAGTCTCCCTCCACAACGCAGAATGTTGTGATTTTCTTGGTCTATCCACAGACCGAGATTATGTTTTAACTTATGCGGAAGATTTTCATAGTTATACCATAAGTTTCTGTCTGGGCTTGTCTTACCCAATAGATAAGTGCATCTGGAAAAGTGTATTTTATACTTTTTTCCTGAGATATTGAAACACGTTCTGTGTTACATTGATTATTTGATGAGCGAGGAGTAACGAGTACAATCCAAGACTGATATTTGAGCTTGCTGCCTGGTGGTAGTTATGGTTTGTGTCGTGATGACGTGCGGCTTTTGTTCAGGCCAACTGCCATTCACTAACCATCTAGGCCCATAAAACAAATATCTGCCTTTGCAAATTGTTTAAACGTCATACCTCTTGATAAGAGATCAGCTGGATTATCTTTTGTTGGTACATGCAACAATTGAAAGCCTGCGGAAATTTCTTAATTTCCGAGACGCGATTTTTTACATAGGGAGTCGGACAGTTGTCGTTTCGTACCCATTGTAAAACAGCTTCATTGTCAGACCATATAATGACATCTTTGATGTTCATGGTAGACAAGACTTGTTTGATATGCACAGCTAAGCGTGTGGCTGTTAGCAGTGCTGTTAGTTCCATCTGAGGCAAAGTCCTCTTTTTTAATGGAGCGACTCTGGCCTTAGAGGTGATAAGATATGATTGATTAGAAGTCACTAAGTAAGCACAAGCTCCAAAAGCTTTGGCTGACGAGTCTGCGAATACATGTAGTGTTACTTCATCATTTTCCTCGACTATGTGTCTCGGAAAGATTCTTTGTCGACTAAAGTTTGTTCTTGAGCCTTTCCATCCAAGCTTTTTGTAACTGGAGTGGTAGTGGATCATCCCAACCAACTTTAGACTTCCAAGCTTCTTGCACCAGTAAACGCCACTTGATAGTTAAAGGATTTAGTAGACCAAGTGGGTCAAATACTTTGCTAACTTGTGAAAGCAAATCCCTTTTTGTAGCAATGCAATAATTTACTGGCACGGATTTGATCGAGATCATGTCCGAGATTAAATCCCACTCCATACCTAACACCTTTTGTGATTCTGGTACGTGATATTCAGGGTAATCTCTTGCTATTTGATTATTCAATGTTGCATTATTAGAGGCCCAAGATTGTAGTGGCATGTTGGCACCTTGTAGCTCCTTGTTGGCCTCTTGATATAATTGTAACAGTTCAGTAGTACTGTTAACTGTCCCTTGAAAATTATCTACATATAGATTCTGACTGATTTCAGCCTTATAGGGACTTGATGATTTTTCAGATGAGTATCTAGAGTTGCTTGCAACAGAAATGGACTTGAAGTCGCGCCAAAAAGTACTGATGAAAATCTGAAAGTCACTATAGGACTATTGATATCTTCTGGGTTCTCTACCCATAGAAACTTAGTGAAGTCTCTATCTTCTTCCTGCAAGCCGACTCTTAGAAAGGCCTTACTTATATCTGCTGAATATGCATATTTATTAAGTCTAAACTTCAACAGTATGTCATACAATTTCTGAGTTAGACTTGGACCTGTTTGCAAACAATCATTTAGACTGGTTCCTTGGGGTCCAGATTTAGAGCTACAGTTAAAAACTATCCGTAAAGGAGTTGTTTTTGATTCTCTCATTACAGCCATGTGTGGTAAAAAATGGCCTGTTTGCTTATTGTCGTGTTTCACGACTTCTATGAATTTATTCTGTAATTGTTGAGCTATAATCTCATGATAGAGTTTTAAATGCTCAGGCCTTTTTCTTAGCTTTGCTAATTGAGATTTAAATTGACTATAAGCCATGTGATAATTGGTAGGTAAGGTTTTATGGTTGATTTTCCATGGTAGCCTACCCAGTACTGTCCATCATGATACTGTACAGTTTCTAAGTACTGATTGTATGCACAGACATCATCAGGACTTGGTTGATCAGGAATTATTCCTATAGCATCAAGTTCCCACAATTGATGTACAGATTCCAATCCATCATCAATCATGTGGGGATTTTAAGGGGTGATTGATCTTTGCCTAGTCAGGCCATGATTACAGTTTCTGTATGATGTGATTTTTCAGGAGTTGAAGGTTCAAGATCTAGTATAGGTCCTGTCAACAATATGCCTCCTGCTGATTGAGTATTTTCATACCCATACATTCTTCTGACAGAATGAATTGATGATAATAGTCAGCTCCAATCAGGATTCCGATATCTCCTATGTAATCAGAATCGAGCCGAGGATGCTAATTGAATTCCTTTTCTTTTAGGAATTTAATTGTGGCTGCCAGACCAGTCACTTCCATTTCAGTAGGAATTTTATCAACTACTATGGCTTCGACTGTCCTTTGGGATGTACCCAGGAGAAAATGAGTTGTACTACCGGAAAGGTTCTATGACCTGAACTGGTAAAAAACCCTGATATGGATGTAGATACTTGCTTTGAAGATTTAAGTTGTAAATCTTCTGCCATCTTTTTACTGATGAAGGTTTTCTGTGAACCCTGATCAAAAAAGCCTCTAGTTTGAATACAAACTCCTTGATTGCACAGTTTAGCTGTGCTGTAGGCAATATGGCAGTTGTAACAATTTCTGTATCTGAGGCATTGACATTACTCATTACTGTACAGAAGTACTGCTGTTGTGGTATCATCTTTGGCTTTGCCTGAGATGAAGATTGATTATTGGAAGCAAGTGATCTGATTGAGTGTTGATATCACAGAGTGCTGTGTGATGTACACTTTTATTACAATATTGGCAGTTCTGCAATTGAGTGTTACACTCACTTGTATCGTGCTTCCGTAGACAACGGATGCACCTGTTCAGAGATTTCAGTCGATCGATTCGACTGGCACGGCCTTCATAAACTGTGCATTGATAAATGCTATGTGCTTCTTGACAGAATAAGCATCTTGGGGCACTTGCTGCTCCTTTTGTCTTATCTGTCTTGGGAGCTTGATTTCCTACAGTTCTGTTAACTGTGGGGGATATAGCATAAGAGCCAACATTACTCTTTTTCCACTTTGCAGAAGAGGAGTTTTGTTGCCTTGATTTTTGACTGCCAGTTTGGACATTTTTGTTTTGTCCGTGGATTCACTTTAGTGATTTTCTTGAGATCTAAGTTTTCCTCGGCTTCGTAATCTTTGTACGTAAGCTCGAAGTCCATCAAAGATTTGGCTTTGTGATAAGATGTTGTTACAAGTATGTAACACTTGTAGGTAAGTAATTACATGCAAGTAGGTCATACAAGCATGTAACACTTGTACTCCTCCAAGGATTTCCTTAAAGGATGAATTGTATCTGTAATAATGTGTATCTACATTATTCATGATGTGATGAAGCATTTTGCTTTTTATTTTCTGCTTTGCCTTTTCTATTAAGTAAGTCTCTTTGAGACGCTTGATTGCCTTCAGATTTTCTGAGGCTGCTTTCACTCCAGTGAAAGCATGAGATTAGATGATCAAGACTATATTCTTGGATTAAGATAGTTATCTTAGATGGATGATAATATTTGTATTGACATTGTCAATGGGCTGTTAGCCTTTCAGATTGTAGATAGTGATGAGGGGCTGTTTAGCCATTCAGATTGTGGATTAGTGATGAGGGTTTAGCCATTCAGATTGTGATGTGAGATTAAGATTGGTCTTAATCCCAATGGTAGACTATTGTAGCCAAGTGAATGACATTTGTCTATCACCTGATTTAATGGTCTGTAGGCTGTAGATTCAAGTGATTTTTTAGACACTTTGTGTCCTTTTCTTTTTTTCAGTAGCTGGTGGAATACTGTTAGTCATTTTGACCTTTTCCGAGTTTCGGAGATTCCGAGATATCTTTTTTTTTTTTCTGATAAATATGTGTGATGTTAATAATTTTGATAAATGAGCTTTCCTGTCTACTTAGGTAATGATTCCAAAGATCGTCCTTCATTTCCTCCTGGAATCTGGTTGTAGCAGGTGTTCAATTATCAAAAGTACTGTGATAATTTGATTTGTGACCCGAATGCACCAAGTTGGTAAATCTGTAATAATTTTTTAAAAATAGTAAATGTCACTATTTTGCAAAGTTATTTACAAGATCTGTTACCCTAATAGTTGCTTGATAAAATCAGTAGAATGCCTACTGGTTTTACTG
>WNGS01090510.1:0-18104 GCA_020271785.1 Procambarus virginalis
AACATTCCATGGGAAACTGTTTTAACACTCCACGTTCCACTGACTCCAGAGGCGTCACTCATTTTTCACCGATTCCTCAACGACGACGCGCACTGCGTCACTCATTAAAAATATTTGTTAAAATTTAATTTATCAGATCAATCTGGTAGTGGTTTTAAAATGAGCGCCTTAAATTGCGCCCATTAGCACCCAATGTCACTTGAGCAGGACATATTTATCTCTTGAATGCACCTCAAGGGCATTGGAAAACAAATATTTCTATAAAATCCAATTCTTATCCGATCGACTGGGGATAATTTAAGCATGTTTACCATTAAATTTTTGTTTTTTCTAATAGGCTATGTGCCTATTATAGAGAACGGAGTTCGCTTGTATCTTCGTGGTAAAACTATTGTAAAATGTTGACATTTGACATGACGAGTGTAATCGACGAAGTTTTTTATTTGGTGCCGGTCACACGCATCCTTGTGTGACATTTTATACATATGTTCTTCTAGAACATTCTATTGCGAACATTTGGTACAAAAATTAAGTACGTACATCGAAATTGAGGTCAGGACAGTGAAAAGAATAAGACTTTTCAAAGGTGTTTCGCCGATCTGCCGTCGGGTAGAGGTAATACTTCAGCCACTTCCCACACTCTTGCTGGTGGCCGCGATCATGATTCTACATTTATATGCATATGTCGTGAAGGGAATTTTATTGCGGTCACAGTGATACCAAAATTAACGACGTAGCACAATTCGGGAGTGACAAACATGAAAAGTTCATAAACATTTCAGCACTGTTTGACGCTCACGGCTAACGACCGCCATAGTTTATTTGGTGTGGTTCTCATGTCAGGTTTGGTGAAAATGTGTAGGTATATATTCTTCTAGAGCATTCTCTGGCGAACACATTGATACCAAATTTAAATACATACCGTGAAAATTAGCTCAGCAACCCTAAAAATTATAAACATTTCAGTGCTGACGCGCAGTGGCCCACACGCCCGGCGCACTTGGGGGTCAAGGTCAACCTACTCCCGGGAACGCGAAATTGTTAAGTAATACAAGTCCTACAGAAGGAATAGAAAAACTGACTGCGGAAGCGTATCAAGTCTGTCTGAAATATGTTCCCTTGAGGAAAGCCAGAAAGAGATCTAACGTAGAAAGAGAACGCAGAAGACACTATAAACGCAGGAAAAGAATAACGGAACTGCTTATGCAGACACGAATTTCCCGTCAAAGAAGGAATAATTTAAATAGGGAGATTGAAGAAATCGAGCGGAAATTGAAACACTCATATGAAACTGAAGAAAGGCAGTTAGAACAGAAAGCAATTCAGGAAATAAAGAAAAATCCAAAATATTTCTTCTCATATGCGAAATCAAAAGCAAAAACCACTGCCAGTATTGGACCTATTCGTACAAGTGAAGGTTCATACACGGAGGATGACAAAGAAATTAGTGAAATCCTAAAAAAGCAGTATGAGGACATGTTTAGCACTCCAATAAACAACATGAAAGTGGAAGATCCAGATAATTTCTTTATGCGGGATATTCAAACCCCTGTAAATATAACTGATATCAACACGAGCGCACTAAATTTTGAAAGAGAAATTGAAAACATGCCCATGCACTCGGCCCCAGGTCCAGACTCATGGAATTCAATATTTATAAAGAAATGCAAAGTGCCGGTAGCACAGGCACTCAGTATAGTGTGGAGGAAGAGCTTGGACACGGGGGAGATACCAGATGCACTTAAAGTAGCAGACATAGCCCCTCTACACAAGGGAGGGAGCAAAGCATTGGCAAAGAATTATAGACCAGTTGCACTAACATCGCACATCATAAAAGTATTTGAGAGAGTGATTAGGAGTCAGGTCACCAATTTCATGGAGACCAATGACCTTCACAACCCAGGCCAACATGGATTTCGAGCGGGAAGATCGTGCCTCTCACAGCTACTTGAGCACTACGACAAAGTCACTGAGGCATTAGAAGAAAAACAGAATGCTGATGTGATATACACGGACTTCGCAAAGGCTTTCGATAAATGTGACCATGGCGTGATAGCACACAAAATGAAGTCAATGGGAATAACCGGTATAGTAGGACGCTGGATACTCAGTTTTCTGTCAAACAGGACTCAGCGAGTAACGGTCAACCATATAAAATCTAGTCCAAGTGCAGTTAAAAGCTCTGTACCTCAGGGTACAGTCCTTGCACCGCTGCTTTTCCTTATTCTCATATCAGATATAGACAAAAATACAAGTCACAGCTTTGTATCATCCTTTGCAGATGACACAAAAATCAGTATGAAAATTACCTCGGCTGAAGACATTGAAAAACTTCAAGCTGATATTAATAAAGTTTTCGACTGAGCATCAGAAAATAACATGATGTTTAACAGTGATAAATTCCAGGTACTCAGGTACGGTAAAAATGAGGACCTTAAACATAATACAGAGTACAAAACACAATCAAATGTACCCATAGTAGGAAAACAGCATGTAAAGGATTTGGGAATAATAATGTCTGACGACCTAACGTTTAAGAAGCATAACCAAGCAAATATTGCGACAGCCAGAAAAATGATAGGATGGATTACGAGAACTTTCAAATCCAGGGATCCCATCACAATGGTTGTACTCTTCAAGTCACTTGTGTTGTCCCGTCTTGAGTACTGCTCAGTACTCACTTCCCCCTTCAGAGCAGGAGAGATTGCTGAAATAGAGGGAATACAGAGAACATATACGCACGCATAGACGTAATAAAGCACCTAAATTATTGGGATCGTCTCAAAGCTCTCCAAATGTACTCATTAGAAAGAAGACGAGAGAGATATCAAATAATATACACTGGAAGATACTGGAGGGCCAGGTCCCAAATCTACACAGTAAAATAACGACGTACTGGAGTGAACGATATGGAAGAAAATGCAGAATAGAACCAGTGAAGAGCAGAGGTGCCATAGGCACAATCAGAGAACACTGTATAAACATCAGAGGTCTGCGGTTGTTCAACGTCCTCCCAGCAAGCATAAGAAATATTGCCGGAACAACCGTGGACATCTTCAAGAGGAAACTAGATTTATTCCTCCAAGGAGTGCCGGACCAACCGGGCTGTGGTGGGTATGTGGGCCTGCGGGCCGCTCCAAGCAACAGCCTAGTGGACCAAACTCACAAGTCGAGCCTGGCCTCGGGCCGGGCTTGGGGAGTAGAAGAACTCCCAGAACCCCATCAACCAGGTATCAACCAGGTATGTGGCGGCGCTTGGCTGGACGAGTCGCTGATGCGACAAAACATCGCTTGGTAACACCACTGCCACTAGCAACAAGCCCTGTAATACTATTTTCTGATTCAACTTCACTAAAACCAGAAAAAGAGTCGCCTTCCTCTGACTCGTCGCCAAAATTATTCTCATACTGCAAATAACAAGAACTGTGTGGTCGAGAGAGAATTGGTGTAGAGGCAGTGTTGAACGTGTAGGCCTTGGCCTGGTAGCAGGCTGTATCTCATCCTCACACAATGTTAGATTCCCATCATACTCCTGTGTATTGTCAGAGTCTTCAGTATCACTCCTCACCATAAAAAATAATTCAGTATGAATTTCATCCTCAATGATTGCGTGGTGCTGTGCGTTGAGCATGATGCGCTCACCATCATGTCTACTGGGGAACTGAGGCCCCTACACAATGGCAGCCTATGCTGGATTTTTTTTCCAAGATGGAGTCTGTTTACTATCAGCCCTGGGCAGCATATGGATACCTTGCCCCCCCCCCCCTCTCTCCTAACCTGCGGGCCGTTTAAATCTTGCGCGGTACTCCAACACATTAATAGCTGTCAGGGAACGCCTGACAGCTGGGTGGACAGCACTTCGGATTTGTAGTCCTGAGGTTCCAGATTCGATCTCCGGTGGAGGCGGAGACAAATGGGCAAAATGTTTCTTTCACCCTGATGCCCTTGTTACTTAGCAGTAAATAGGTACCTGGGAGTTAGACAGCTGCTACGGGCTGCTTCCTGGGAGTTAGACAGCTGCTACGGGCTGCTTCCTGGGGGTGGAGGCCTGGTTGAGGACTGGGCCGTAGGGACACTAAGCCCCGAAATCATCTCAAGATAACCTCAAGATAGCTGTGGTGCGCAATTCTGCGACGGTTACTCACCCCAGCTATTGATGTGTTACGAAGTTTAAGGGTTAAACAATATACAGGTACAAAAACACTGTCAAATCTGCCCATAATAGGTAAACAATATGAAATGGATCTGAGAATAATGATGTCTAACAACTTAGTGTTTAGGGAGCATAACCAAGCAAATGTAGAGTCGGCCAGAAAAATAATATGATGGATTATAAGAACCTTTAAATCCAGGGATCCCATCACAATGGTCATACTGTTCAAGTCACTTGTGCTGTAATGTCTTTGAGTACTGCTTGATACTCGCTACCCCCTTCAGAGCAGGAGAAATTGCTGAAATAGAGAGAATACAGAGAACATATACGGCATACATAGACATAATAAAGCACCTAAACTATTTAGATAGTCTCAAATGTCTCCAAATGTACTCTTTAGAAAGGAAACACGAGAGGTACCAAATAATATATATGTACAGTACATGGAAGTTACTGGAAGGCCAATCCCAAATTTACACAGTAAAATAACAACATACTGGAGTGAATGATATGGAAGGAAAATTCAGAATAGGTTGTTCAACATCATCCCAGCGAGCATAAGAACATTGCCAGAACAAACGTGGACATTTTAAGTGAAAACCAGATACAGTAGTTTTCTTCAAGAAGTGCCAGACCAACAAGGCAGTAGTGGATCCACGGGCCTGTGAGCTGCTCCAGGCAGTAACCTGTTGGACTAAAATCTCTCATGTCACGCCTAGCTCTGGACCGGCCTTGAGGAGTAAAAGCACTCCCAGAACCTGCATCACAATATGATCAAGATATGGTGTTTCTCTTTTGAAGGTGTGCTGGGGATTTGTTATTCTTGGCTACTGTTATCAGTTTAATCCTCCTTTCACCGTATGTTCCATGATTCCTGTGGTAAAACAAAGGCATCGCCAAACTTGAGGCTTTATTGATCATATAATTGCAGTGTAATAACCTGCAATAAAACAAGCCATACGGTTTACAAGCCATACGGTTTCAGCACCGTATATAATAAGTAGTTTAACAACAAGCTAGTATTGCTTATAACATTAACCCTTCAATTGCATCATGTGATGCTTTGGAGTACTACGCAAGATTTAAACGGCCTGCGGATACACGAGGTTCACCACACCTTCATCAGGGCTCTTGTAAACAGACGCCATTTAAAAAAAAAATCATGGGCCAAATTCCCGGGTGTTAGGGGCCTCAGTATTGAGTGAGCTACCAAGGCTGACGCACGCAGCATGAGCTCACAGCACTGCTGTTCAGCATGTGACCACAGCATCGCCTAAAAATGCCATAATATACTTGTTCATGCTATTATGTAGCGATGATATTATTACAGAAGACCCCTGACTGTAATAAAACTGACCAGGGTTCTGATAATAGCAGGATTGTGGTGATATTTAGCGCTGTGTGCCATGGAGGGAGGAGTAATGCTGTGGGAGGGAGAGTGGTGGCAATGTCTTCTGACTGTGTGTGGCCACCTTTTATTGACTGCACTCACCATACCAGCTTAGTGGTTCGCTATGGTGAACACAAATGTAGATACTTATATATAACGTGTGTGTATAGAGGGTATAAACAGCAAGAGGAGTAGGTTGGGAGCCGCCATTTTGGTAAGGGCGGTGGCGTCGTCTGCACGATTTATCAAGTTGTTTACTGGTTACCACGATGGTCTTTGGGCACCATACCAGTTTACTTGTACAAGTATGGTGAATAAAACAGGTAGATATTTATATATAATGTGTGTATTGTGACGGTGTTCCCCCCCTTCTAATTCTCCCACGCCTGCTGTAAGAGTCATGTCCACTATTCCCGAGCGTTCTCTACATTGCAGGCAACAATTGAACATGTGTGGGAGAGAACAGTATTCTCGAAGAGCCGAGAAATTTGCGAAAATAGACATTTTGTCCTGTGGGATAGGCCCTTTAGGGAGCCAATATGGCGCTGGCAAGTCTGTCTTCCCGCCAAAACTGTGTGACGTCAGTGGCGCCAGATTGGTCACCGTCAGCGACATGGCACTGGGAGCCAATGAAAACCAACTTTGGGAAAAGTGACGTCACATAGGCATAGGGGGTCCGCCCGTGTTGGCGCCAGGCGATATCAGTCTTTCACGACACGTCCGAGAGGTAGGACGCGCGATCGGTCATCCTGTCAGAGTGACGGATTTACCGAACTCCGGTGGATTTAAGCGTCTCCAGTTGTTGGCACGCACTCTGTGAGGTCTTCCTGCAACCCAGAAGTGGCTCAGATAAGGAATTGACAGAATATTGAGCAACAAGTGCTCAGGGGACAGGTGCGTTGCAAGAAGTGGGCCGGGCATCGACGTGTGTCGTCGTTGGCAGTTCACCAGTATAAGAGGCAGCTTAGTGGCCGGGCCACCCACCGTGAGTGAACCAGGTTGACAGCCTTGTCAACCAGGTTGAACGTGTGATCGACGATCCTGTCAAGTTTGACAGTAACCCCACCTTCGTGGAACCCTACGAGTCAACAGTTGGATGCAAGCACGTCGAGAAGTCTTCCCAAATACCTAGCGATATATCTAGACGACGAGGGAATTGACAGTGTTGTGAGCTTCAAGTGCTCTGAAGTCGGGTGCTGTGCGTGTGTCGTCCGGGACGGCTGATAACTTCAGTGACTTCGTAGTGGTGAGAGGCAGTTACTCTGGGAGTACAGTGACAAGGACTAATTGGGAAACGTACGACGACCGCCGAGACGTAGGCTGGCTGCCGTAGTTGGGAGGAAAGTTGACGGCCAGGAGACCGACTTCAACCCAGCGACGTACTGTAGGGAAAGAAGCACGGACCTGCTGTGTACAGAAGCGGCGAGACGCGACATCCTAAGGCGTGGGGCTTGTGTTTCTGGATGAACGAGGCGAGAGCCTGGACCAGGAGCTACAACCCAACTGTCATCCTAGGATAGGTGAAGTAGGTGTTTACAGTTCCCTCCCATTTCCCCTTTAGTTAGCTATATATATTCTTGTCAGGATATTTTGTATGTCGTGAGCAAGTCTCACTTGAGTTTAAGTCACAGAGTGCACAGTATGTGGTGAGGCTACCCAGAGCGCTCACAGTATCAATTTACATATATATCTATGTGTGGGTGTGTGCAAGCACCAAGATTCATCAGAGAATTTACTGTGACTATTATTATTGATCTGTGATTATTATTATTATATATATTGGTAGTGAACCAGATATTGGTGTATTGATCTCTATAATCTATTGATATAAATGCCTGTGGATTGATCTCTATAATCTATTGATATAATGCCCGTGTGTTGATCTCCATAATCTATCGATATAAATGCCTGTGTGTTGATCTCTATGATCTATTGATATATATATGCCTGAAGTTTGATTACTGATTTATATATGACATGATTGTGTGCTGAATAATATCATATACGTGAAGTGTTTGCCAGTGATATCTCTTTAAGAGGAAGTATAAATATAAAGAAAAGTTCAGTGATCAAGTGAGTGCATTCACAGTAAATATTATTAAGAATAGAGTAATCTTTTGGTACAGTGAAAAGTCACTGTGAGAGTATTGTGAATAAGATGTTGATCGTGAGGCCAGTGAAATCATAAGTAAGCCATGTGAACGTTGAATAGTGTTTTGGAAAAAGTTAAATAAACGGTGATCGTGACAATTAGAAAACAAGTACTAGTCTTTCCCACGATCGCGAGGGCCCGGTCAGCTGGCATTTCTGACAGGTGACACGTGCCGATGTTGCCATATGGTGCGCTCTAGAATATTATGCTATGAATGGAGCAATCGTCATATATTAATTCTGATACATTGATGCATATATATTTCTCGTTGTTTTTTAAGTAAAATACCAAAACTCTTTGGTGTTTGATATCATCCCCTCCATTTATCTTGTGACCGTGTTATGATATAAAGTAGAGTGACCTGCCTGATACTATATTACTGGATTTGGCTCTTGCCACAATTACACCTGACCACTGCAGTGTTACTGGACATCTAAAAAACCAGTTGGCGACCTTGAAGGCTGTGTAAGAGTTCGGTGTCGGGAGGGCCACAGATTGAGGGAACGATCTGTGCACCCACTCATCTTATAATCTAAAGGCCGGTTGTGAGATCGACTGGGATACTCTCCGAGGCCAGCAGTGGAGCCTAAGGATTGAGGGAAGACCCGCCGAACGACGGTGAGTAAGGGTTATTGTTGGAGCAACCACCTGGAAAGGAGATCCAGTCTACTGTTGCTTTAACCCTTCTCTTACGAGAACACCGTGAAACCCCGACATTGGCGACCTTGCCAGGATAAGAGCAAGATCAAGGTGGTAATTGTGGTATTAAATATCAGGCCTAGGTTTTCACTCATTGTCACAAGATGGAGGGTGATAAAGTAGCCAGGTTTATAGACACGAGAGACGAGCAAGTACTGGAGGAGTGCACCAAGGCACAGCTGCAGACGATCGCCGACCACTTTGGGATCAAGTTGAGAGCTTCCAAAGTGGGAGAAAGAAGACTTGAGATCATGGCACAGCTCAAGGCACGTGATGAAGCCTTAGGAGAGGAGCGGCCACAGACACCTGCCAGTGGAGGAGAGAACTGAGTACCGGTGGCAGCAGCCGGGGATCCAGTGGCAGCAGGCGCAGTATCAAGCTAGAAATAATGAAGATGCAGATAGAAGCACAGCTGCGCAAGGAAGAGCGCGAACAAGAAGCACAGCTGAAGCGTGAGGAAGCAGAAAGAGAAGCACAGCTGAAGCGTGAGGAAGCAGAAGAGAGAAGCACAGCTGCGCAGAGAAGAAAGAGATGCACAGCTGAGGCGCGAGGAAGCAGAGAGAGAAGCACAGCTGAGGCGCGAGGAAGCAGAAAGAGAAGCACAGCTGCGTAGGGAAGAAAGAGAGGTACAGCAGCAACGAGAAGAAAGAGAGGTACAGCAGCAACGAGAAGAACGAGAGGCACAGCACAGCTGCGCAGGGAGAACGAGAGGCACAGCTGCAACGAGAGGGGCGCGAAATAGACGCTAGGACGAAGCTGCAGGAGGTTGAAGCTAACAAGGAGATTGAGCTGAAACGAGCTGAGCTAGGACTAGTTCCAACTACCCCACCACAACAGCCGGAAGACCGCCGAGTGAGAGAGAGGGATTTGCCCGTCTTCGTGCCTAATGAGGCTGAGGGCTTCTTCGAGCATTTCGAAAGGGTCGCTACGTTGAAGAAGTGGCCGAGGGCAGAGTGGGCGGAGCTAGTTCAGGGAAGGCTCACTGGTGAAGCTCGTGAAGCTTACAATATGCTCGACCTCCAGGAATGTACCAACTACGATGCAGTAAAACGAGCCGTGCTCCATTCGTTCAAGCTGACGCCGGAGTACTATAGAAAAAGGTTCAGAGAATGTACCCGATCGCCAGGAAAATCGTATGCGGAGACGACGAGGGACATGGAAAGGAAATTCTTGAAATGGCTGGAGTCAGAAGGAGCAAGATCGGCTGAAGACATCAAGGGGCTGATGGTCATGGAAAAGTTCATGTCCGTGCTCTCTCCCGAGATTAGGGTGAGAGTAAAGGAGGCGGACATCAAGGACCTGAGAGCCGCGGCCGATCGAGCAGACATGCTAGAAGAAGCGTTACGTCCACGTCGAGAGGGACAGCACCGACCGCCCGTATTCTCTAGCTATGGGAGAAGTAATAGAAGGTCGGACGGATGGAGGACAGGACCGAGTTCTCCCAAGTCCTACCCCTCAAGTAGAGATAGTAGAGGACAGAAGAGTGCTGTGGAACCGCCGAAGAAGTCACCGAGGGAGAGCTCAAGAGATCTTGTTATCGTTACGGCCGGAGAAGCTGAGCATGAGTCTTTGGAAGGGGCAAGAGAAGTCCGCGGAAGAAGAAGGATCCGCTGTTTCAACTGCGGGTTAATGGGACACATCGCGCGCGAATGTAGACGTCCTAAGCAGCGGGGTTACGTTGCTTTTGTGCGGGTAGAGGACCAGTTAGTTGAAGGAGTGCGGGATGGACCCGTACTTAGGAAGGAGAAGGCTAACCCATTCGTGCGTGAGGGAACTGTAAGGATGGGGGACGCAGACCCCATCCCGGTAATGATGCTGAGAGATACTGGGGCGGAGTTTACCCTGGTGAGCAGAACCCTGTTCCCTGAGGGTCACAAGAATACCTGTGTAGGAGAGGCAAGCGTGAACACTGTGGGAGGCCCAGTGCAGATGCCCCTACACCGGGTGACCTTGAGTTCGGATTATGGATGCCAAACCCTAGTAGTAGGGGTCTGTGCGACGATGCCCAAGATGGAGGCACAGGTCATTTTGGGAAATGACGCGTGTGGAGGACGAGTCCTCCCGAACCTCGTGAAGGACGAGGAGTGCTTGGAGCACCTAGAGAAGAAAGGCGAAGTGTTCGACGCCTGCGGGGACGAGAAAGGAATTGCCATGGAGGCGTTCCCTGTCAGTGCTGTAATGCCGAGGCAGTGCGACAGACGAGGAGGGCGTGGATCTGATAAGGCCGACGAGGAGACGTCCGACGGCCTGGAAATTGATCACCTCGTTATGGAACCCGGAGAGCGAGTGGAGGGCGAAGGCAGCCTAGAAGGTGAGGTACAGGTGACCCTCACCGGTTCTCCTGGGGTGGACCGCACTCGTCTCGAGGAGGTGCAGCAGGCAGAATTCCCCAAGTTGATTTGTAAGGCAAAGGAGGACGTGTTGGTCCCGAGAAAGCTACTCACTTTACCAGGCAAGAAGGCATGTTAATAAGACAGTGTAAACCTGTAAGGATGGAGGTCGGAAAAGCCTCTCCAGGCACGAGAGACCAAGTAGCGTTGCCAGCCAAGTGCAGAGCGGCAGTGTTGAGTCCGTTGCACGCTGTTGACTCTGCAGGTCGCCTAAGGGTGACCACGATGCGACGTTCAACGTCGAGAGAAGTGGCTGGGCAACTACAACATCTTTTCTCTTGGGTGAGGAGGCCCAGGGAAAATCAGGCTGACAGTGGAAATATATTTCGGTCTGAGTGTTTCAGACGAACAGCGACGAGTTGGGGAGTGATGCAGATTCGGATCGTCGCCCTACCGATCGCAGTCGAAGGGGGCGGTCGGAAGACTCCACTCCACCTCGGACACAGCTCTGGAAATGTTCTGCGTAGAGCAGGAAGATGAGTGGGAAGAGACAGCGGACCCTGTTTTGTTGGCCATTCGCAAAGCAGTGGCAGAACCGTTAAACTTCTCACAGTTCCAGCTGGTGAACGGACGTGAGGTGTGGAGCCCTCGGTCCGTAATAGGTAAGCAGTGGACGCCAAGGATGACCTTGAAGACGGTCTGCAGACACATGAGGAGTGTCACACATTGGCGGCTGCAATACTGGCTGGAAGTCAAGGTTTTCAGTGGAAAGGACAACGTAGTCGCAGATGCGTTGTCCCGCATGCACTAACCAGACATGACTCTTATTTTAAGGGGAGGGGTATGTGACGGTGTTCCCCCCCTTCTAATTCTCCCACGCCTGCTGTAAGAGTCATGTCCACTATTCCCGAGCGTTCTCTACATTGCAGGCATCAATTGAACATATGTGGGAGAGAGTAGTATTCTCGATGAGCCGAGAAATTCGTGAAAGAAGAATGTTTTGGCCTGTGGGATAGGCCCTTTAGGGAGCCAAAATGGCGCTGGCAAGTCTGTTCTCCCGCCAAAACTGTGTGACATCAGTGTCGCCAGATTGGTCACCGTCAGCGACGTGGCACTGGGAGCCAATGAAAACCGACTTTGGAAAATGTGACGTCACATAGGCAAGGGGGTCCAGCCGTGGCGGCGCCTTCGCGCTATCAGTCTCACACGACGCGTCCGAGAGGCAGGACGTGCGACCGGTCATCCTGTTTGAGTGACGGATTACCGAGCTCCGGTGGATGTAAGCGTCTCCAGTTGTTAGCGCGCACTCTGTGAGGTCTTCCTGCAACCCAGATGTGGCTCAGATAAGGAATTGACAGAATATTGAGCAACAAGTGCTCCGGAACAGGTGCGTTGCAAGAAGTGGGCCAGGCATCGTCGCGTGTGACGTCCTTGGCAGTCCACCAGTATAAGAGACAGCTTAGTGGCCGGGCCAATCCACCGTGAGTGAATCGAGTTGACCACCTTGTCAACTTGGTTGAACGTGTGATCGACGATCCTGTCAAGTTTGACAGTAACCCCACCTTCGTGGAACCCTACGAGTCAACAGTTGGATGCAAGCACGTCGAGAAGTCTTCCCAAATACCTAGTGACATGCCTAGACGACGAGGGAATTGACAGTGTAGTGAGCTTCAAGTGCTCTGAAGTCGGGTGCTGTGCGTGTGGAGCTTAAGCAGTATCGTCTGGGACGGCTGATAACTTCACAGTGACTTCGTAGTGGTGAGAGGCAGTTCCTCTGGGAGTACAGTGACAAGGGACTATTTGGGAAACGTGCGACGACCGCCGAGACGTAGGCTGGCTGCCGTAGTTGGGAGGAAAGTTGACGGCCAGGAGACCGACTTCAACCCGGCGACGTACTGTAGGGGAGAAGCACGGACCTGCAGTGTACAGAAAGCGGCGAGACGCGAAAATCCTAAGGCGTTGGCTTGTGTTTCTGGAGGGTGTACGAGGCGAGAGCCTGGACCAGGAGCTACAACCCAACTGTCATCCTAGGATAGGTAAGTAGGTGTTTACAGTTACCCTCCCATTTCCCCTTTAGTTAGCTATAGATACTTGTCAGAATATTTTATATGTCGTGAGCAAGTCTCACCTGAGTCTAAGTCACAGAGAGCACAGTGTGTGGTGAGGCTACCCAGAGCGCTCACAGTATCAGTTTACATATATATATATGTGTGGGTGTGTGCAAGCACCAGGATTCATTAAGGAATTTACTGTGACTATTATTATTTCCTGTGATTATTATTATTATATATATTAGTAGTAAACCAGTTATTGGTACTAGGCTATGAGCCAAACTTTATATAAATGCCTGTGTGTTGATCTCCATGATTTATTGATATACATGCCTGTGTGTTGATCTCCATGATTTATTGATATAAATGCCTGTGTATTGATCTCCATGATTTATTGATATAAATGCCTGTGTATTGATCTCCATGATTTATTGATATAAATGCCTGTGTATTGATCTCCATGATTTATTGATATAAATGCCTGTGTATTAATCTCCATGATTTATTGATATAAATGCCTGTGTATTGATCTTCATGATTTATATATATATGCCTGTAATTTGATTACTGATTTATCTATGTACATGCCTGTGTACTGAATAATATCATATACGTGAAGTGATTGCCAGTGATATATCTTTGAGAGAAAGTATAGATGTAAAGATAAGTTCAGTGATCAAGCGAGTGCATTCACAGTGAATATTATTAAGAATAGAGTAATCTTTTGGTACGGTGAAAAGTCACTGTGAGTGCATTGTGAATAAGATATTGATCGTGAGGCCAGTGAAATCATAAGTATGCCATGTGAATGTTAAATACAGTGTTTTGCGAAAAGTTAAATAAACGGGGATCGTGACAGAATTAGAAAACAAGTACTAGTCTTTTCTCACGGGTGCTAGGGCCCGGAGTCAGCTGACTTTGACAGGTGACGCGAGGGGTCGCCGTGTGTTACCATTTGGTGCGTTCCGGATTATTTGTCATTATTTGCGGCGGAGTGAGCAGCTGCTATACTTTGTTCCTGATACATTGATATATATATATTTCTCTTTGTCTTTTAAGTAAAATACCAAAACTCTTTGGTGTTTGATATCATCCCCTCCATTTATCTTCTGACCGTGTAAGGAAGTAAGACAGAGTGACTTGCCTGAGACCATACTATTTGAAATTGCTCTTACCACAATTACCACAATTACACCTCACCACTGCAGTGTTACTGGACACCTAAAAACACCAGTTGGCGACCTTGAAGGCTGTGTGAGAGTTCTGTGTCGGGGCGGACCACAGATTGAGGGAACGATCTGTGTCTCCACTCATCTTACAACTTAAGGCCGGTTGTGAGATCGACTGGGGGTACTCTCCGGGGCGTGCAGTGGAGCCTAGAGGATCGAGGGAAGACCCGTAGAACAACGGTGAGTAAGGGTTAGTATCAGAGCAACCACCTCGAGAGGAGATCCAGTCTACCGTTGCTTTAACCCTTAACCCAAGAACCGTGCACCCCGACAACGTGAAAATGTTTGCTGGGTGGGTCCTATTACATCTGTCCAGGAAGAGTTTCAGAGCAGGATTTGCACTTAAGAACAGGGTTTTGTAAATGTAGTTGACACAATAGAATTTATGGAGTGAGATTATGTTTAGCATGTTTAGGGAGTTAAACAAGGGGGCTGAGTGTTGTCTGAAAGCAGAATTTGATATTATTCTGATAGCAGATTTTTGCTGGGTGATGATGGACTTGAGGTGGTTTGCAGTGGTAGAACCCCATGCACAGATACCATAGTTGAGATAGGGATAGATTAGTGCATAATATAGAGAGATGAGAGCAGAGTTAGGTACATAATATCTGACTTTGGAGAGTATACCAACTGTTTTAGACACTTTCTTAGTTATGTGTTGTATGTGGGTACTGAAGTTGAGTCTCTTGTCTAGGAATAGGCCAAGAAATTTTCCATCTTTTTTATTGCTAATGTTTACATTGTCTATCTGAAGGGGGCATTCCAATCCAGTTTGGCTCCAAAAATGCAAAAAATGAAAACTCGTTCGATTTCAATCAAACTTTTTTGACAAGTTCTATATGAAAAGTGTTTCATCTGGTCCAAGTTTCAGCATCGTAGCATAAATAGGAAGGGAGAAAAAAATATTGAAGTAGTTGTGAAAATTATGCCAAAATGGTCAAAATTGATTATGAATCAAAAGTGTCAACTGAAATCATAGCTATGACTCTTTGCTATCACAATAGCATATATTAAACAAATATTATAATTAGTTTAATTGGAAAAAAATTTAAGAGAAAAAAAAAAGGATTTTTTTTTTTTTTCATAAGAACATAAGAACATAAGAACAAAGGCAACTGCAGAAGGCCTATTGGCCCATACGAGGCAGCTCCTATCTATAACCCCCCAATCCCACTCATATAAATGTCCACCCCGCGAGACGCACGCACGCACGCACTAGGACGACTCAAGCAACCCTCGCAGACAGTATGAACCGGGAACCGCCAAGTATATCCACCAAGTTTGCTGGCCTAAACTTCGCGGGGTGACGGTGGTGTTGCGGTCCAACTCCCTCCCTCCCCTACCCTTCTCTCTCTCATGTTATTTTGAGCTCAAAGTCCCTGCGTTCAGGCACGCCTTGGGCCCCTGCACATGTGGCCACGAACAAAAGCACACCGCACTTTCACCCCCACCCCCCTCCACACACACACACACACACACACACACACACACACACACACACACACACACACACACACACACACACACACACACACACACACACACACACACACGCACACACACACACACACACGAACACCAATGAATGTGCACGAAAAACCCGTAACACAGAACGAACCGCCGAATACCCCCCCACCCCACCCCAAAAAAATTCCTCTGCACCATTAACGAACGCGCAAACAAGTATATAACAATAACAAAATTAACAAATAACGCCACGTGATCCCTGGTAATCTTGAAACACAAGAACAAGACGAACTAAACGACGCTGTCCTCCGTGCTATCTCTAACAACACCGCAGGCTATAAAATCCAACGGGGGAAGACGGAGAAATCCAAACATTAGCCGAGCCTAACGCACATAAAACCTGGGTAAAAAATATACATAAAACTCAATATGGTCTGATTGCGTGAGAGCGGCCAGAGAAGATATTTCCAGGCAGACAAGTCTCTCAATACGAACAGGGTGGCAGCTACGTCTCTCAATACGAACAGGATGGCAGATGTCTCTCAATACGAACAGGGTGGCAGATACGTCTCTCAATACGAACAGGGTGGCTGATACGTCTCTCAATACGAACAGGGTGGCTGATACGTCTCTCAATACGAACAGGGTGGCAGATACGTCTCTCAATACGAACAGGGTGGCTGATACGTCTCTCAATACGAACAGGGTGGCAGATACGTCTCTCAATACGAACAGGGTGGCTGATACGTCTCTCAATACGAATAGGGTGGTTTAATAAATGCAGAAACTAAAACTGAGTAAACTCAATTATAAATGTCAACCATTTATGAATGAACTTTTAGATTCCACTTGAAACACTGACCCCAAGACCAACACCAATTTCAATGACATTCTTAAGAAATGACACGAACACTATTAAGGCAACAATGGAAACAATTTATATTTTTAGAGAGTAATTGATGCATCACACACATTCCAAGTTTGAATCCAATACCTTCATCTCTTCTTGCAATAGCCTATACAAGACTTTTATAGCTTATTACAACTAGCACTACTGGGAACGCCTTCCAAGAATCTTGGGGTGCGTGTGAATGGTTCAAAATATCTACCCTCAAAGAGCCTACACACCATTTGGTCACCATTTGGTCCGGGAGACATCACCCGTCACGCAGGGTGCAGTTGCGCCTCCACAGATCCCCAGTATCATCTTTTGATACTGGTAATGGCTCAAAAGGGCCACCACTTACGGGCTATTCATGCCCGTGCCACCTCTTGGGTGCCTTAATCTTCATCAATCAATCAATCAGAGCCTACATATTATCACGCACAGTAGACCTAATGCTCCTCCACCGTTACATGTTGAGAGTTACCAACCGATACGCAACTGCGTCCCTCATCTATTGTATATGTGGAAGCAAAATACAGATGTTTTATACAGAGACTTTGCAAAGGCATTCGACAAATATGAGCATGGAGTGATAGTCCATAACATGAGATCAATAGGAATAAAGAGTAAAGCGGGGCGACGGATTTTCAACTTTGTCAAACAGAACGCAGAGAGGCAGTCAACCATTTAAGATCAAACCAAAGCGCAGTGAAAAGCTCTGCACCCCAGGGCACAGTCCCCGCACCGCTGCTATCGCTCGTTCTTATCTCGAATATACATGATGCCAGGCCCAAAATTCGCACAGCAGAATAACAACATACTGATACGGAAGCAAATTCAGAATGGTACCAGTGAAGAGCAGAGGTGCTTAGGCACAATCACAGAGCACTGCCTAGACATCAGAGGTTTTCAGTTGTTCAACACCCTCCCAGAAGTCATTAGAAATATTGCCGGAACCAAGGTGGATGTATTCAAGAGGCACTTAGATAAGTTCTTATAAGAGGCGACGGACCAACCGCGCTGTAGTGGATATGTGGGCCCGCGGGCCACTCCAAGCAACAGCCTGTTGGACCAAGTTATCACAAAGTCGAGCCCGGGCTCAGGCCGCGCTCGGCGAGCAGAACTCCCAGAACCCTCTCCAGGTATAACTGATAGTTTCAAGTGTAGGTTAGACATGTAAGTGGTTTGAGTGGATATAAATAAGAGAAGCCTTGCATGGGCCAATAAGCTTTATGCAGTTAATTTGAATCTTACGTTATATCACGGGGAGGTAGGGAAGGGGGGGGGGGACAAACACACCAAAATTTTTTTTTTTTCATTTTTTTTGGGGCGATTTGCATCAAACTTACAGACCTTACTGTACGTAAGCCTATCTGTAAGGATGCCAATTTTGGAGAAAATTGGTTGATGTCAACCTCAGCCACAGATTTTAGAACCTTAGATTATTAATTTCTGTTTTTTTTTCAATTGACACAAACGTTACAAAACTTTTTCATTTTTTATTCAATTTACATGAAACTTACACAGTATATAATGTATGGCAGCTCTCTACATGTGCAAGTATTCATGTTTCTCTAAGTTCATTTATTGATTTTATAATAGCAATAAACATGCCATATTTGCATAATTTTTGGGGGGAACTTTGAACATTTGTATTAGGAAAACTAAAGATGTTTGGAAATTCTTTTGCTTGCAATCCTTATTATATGCCAATGTGTCAGAAAAGGGTCACAGAATATTATATCTG
>WNGS01090513.1:0-14575 GCA_020271785.1 Procambarus virginalis
GAGGTGGAGCAGTGCGCGCCAGGCACTAACTGCCAGATCACGTTGGCCTCAGTTACCTGTGGCAGGTGACAAGTCTCCCAATACTGAGCACGTCATGGGTAAATGTTGACAGCATGAAGTGGTTGATGGGGTTGTGGGGAGTTGTTCTACTCGCCCGAGCCCGGCCCCGAGGCCAGGCCTGAGCTGCGTCATGACCTCACCTGTTGCATCACACACACTCCGGCCATTACAGTCTGCAACATCTGCCGGAATGACTTACTTTTACTTTTCCATACCGTTCAATAATTCCCAGACTCGGCGTCCCCGCGGTAGTCCGGGGCGGCCAGAAGGGGGGTCACGGGGGGCCGACCAGGGGAAGCGGGCGACAAGGAACGGGGTAGGGGGGCTACCCTCTGCAGCTTTATAGATAATAGAACTGCTAGGCTTAATATCGGAAGCTACTTGGGTGAAGTAATAGAACTGAAAAGTGGAGTACCACAAGGAAGCTGCCTCTCCCCCACTCTATTCAACATATATACAGCTGACCTACCCCAACCTCAACATGGAGAATACATCACATACGCTGACGATGTCACCCAAATAATATGCCAACCTGGACCATCAAAGCCGCTACTAGCCGACAAGACCAAGGCAGCTATTGAACTCATAAACAACTTTGAGAAGCAATGGAAAATTAGCACCAACAAACAAAAGTTTCAGATAATACACATTGCGAAAAAAAACCCGGACCCCATCATCCTTGACAACCATCCGATCCAATATGCGGAGGTAGGCAGAATACTGGGACTAATGATAAATAGAACAGGGATACAAATTCATGTAAGGGACCGAATAAATAAAGCCAAAGCAGCATTAGGAAAACTGAGAAGATTTCGAAGCCTCAGTACTAACATTCAGATCCACCTATATAAGGCTCTAGTTCGGCCGCACTTAGAGTATCCCCCAGTACCACTACACACCATAAAGAAAACTAACATGCAGAAAATGCAAGCGGTACAAAATAAGGCGCTAAGGAGAGCAGCAAAACACCGTCCGCCATATAATCAGACAATCCAGGAGCTCCATGAACATACAGCCACTAAACATCAGACTGCAGCACCAAGCCATCAGGGTGTGGAACACCATTGAAATGTTAGAGGACCCAATGTTTGAAAGATTGCTCCAAGATGAGACGCCCCGCTCCCACAGCTGGTGGCCCAAGAGCCTCGATTCTCTGGATGAAAACCCCGCTCCACAGTATATAATCCCCAGATGAGATATACATGTGTATATATGAACAGTTCAAATATGTGTATGTGTGAACAACTCGATAAATAAAAATATGTGTATGAACAACTAGATAAATAATGTGTATGAACAACTCGATAAATAATAATAATAATAAAATAAAGAGCCTTAAACAGAACAACATGTGTGGAAGCATCAGGGAGCGTGTATATATGAATGCTACTCAGTATTCATCTATAGACATCCATATATGGTGAAACACATGTGAAGAACCTCTCACACACTCACAGCTCCCTGACAAGAGGGAGCCAGCTTAGCTTAGCTGCCAACACCCACACATCGTGTCAGCAAGGCGGACAGCCCGCCTGCTTTCATACCTCTCACTGTACTTCCCACTTCTACACTTCCCTTCACCTATGCCTCTCCTTCCTCTTTACTCCAAAAAAAAAAAAAAAAAAAAAAAAAAAAAGGAGGGGGGTGGGGGGGGGGAGGTAAGGCCAGGAGGGGGGGGGCGACGGCCCGGAGGAGGGGGGAGGAAGGCCAGGGGGGGTGCCAAAGGCCGGGGGTGGGTGCCAAAGGCCGGGGGTGGGTGCCAAAGGCCGGGGGGGTGCCAAAGGCCGGGGGGGGGGTGCCAAAGGCCGGGAGGGGGGGCGACGGCAAGGGGGTTCCTCGAACTTTGCAATTACTTTATCCACTCTGGGATTGTTGTTGAACATGTCGTCATAAATAAATTTAGTGATTATTCTAATATACAAACCGCCAGATGCAACGGCTGAGGAATTCACAGAACAGATAAACAAAATAGAGAATAGCCTTGATAATTTGGAGAACCCAATACCTGATATTATCTTCTTAGGTGACTTCAACTTGCCTAGTCTCAGGTGGAGAATAGCAAACAATAATATTATACCAGGGAATCTATCAGGACCTAACCAACCACAGATTAGAGAACTACTTAGATTCTGTGACAAATTTTCACTCACTCAGCAGATATCGGAGCCAACGAGAAATAAAAATATTCTCGATCTGGTCTTTACGAACAATGAAGACATTATCAGAGACATTACGATATCAGATACCACATATTCAGATCACAAGCTCATTGAAGTGCAAACTACCATCAATACTCAGAATAGACCTAAAACGTTGATAAAGCGAGAGGGGCTATTCAGTAAATTCAATTTTAATAATAAAAGGATAGACTGGGAGATAATAAACAGGGAACTTAAAAACATTCCATGGGAAACTGTTTTAAGTAATAAAAGTCCTACAGAAGGAATAGAAAAACTGACTTCGGAAGCGTATCAAGTCTGTCTGAAACATGTTCCTTTGAGGAAAGCCAGAAAGAGATCCAACGTAGAAAGAGAACGCAGAAGACACTATAAACGCAGGAAAAGAATAACGGAACTGCTTATGCAGACACGAATTTCCCGTCAAAGAAGGAATAATTTAAATAGGGAGATTGAAGAAATCGAGCGGAAATTGAAACACTCATATGAAACTGAAGAAAGGCAGTTAGAACAGAAAGCAATTCAGGAAATAAAGAAAAATCCAAAATACTTCTTCACATATGCGAAATCAAAAGCAAAAACTACTGCCAGTATTGGACCTATTCGTACAAGTGAAGGTTCATACACGGAGGATGACAAAGAAATTAGTGAAATCCTAAAAAAGCAGTATGAGGACATGTTTAGCACTCCAATAAACAACATGAAAGTAGAAGATCCAGACAATTTCTTTATGCGTGATATCCAAACCCCTGTAAATATAACTGATATCAACACGAGCGCACTAAATTTTGAAAGAGAAATTGAAAACATGCCCATGCACTCGGCCCCAGGTCCAGACTCATGGAATTCAATATTTATAAAGAAATGCAAAGTGCCGGTAGCACAGGCACTCAGTATAGTGTGGAGGAAGAGCTTGGACACGGGAGAGATACCAGATGCACTTAAAGTGGCAGACATAGCCCCTCTACACAAGGGAGGGAGCAAAGCATTGGCAAAGAATTATAGACCAGTTGCACTGACATCGCACATAATAAAAGTATTTGAGAGAGTGATTAGGAGTCAGGTCACCAATTTCATGGAGACCAATGACCTTCACAACCCAGGCCAACATGGATTTCGAGCGGGAAGATCGTGCCTCTCACAGCTACTTGAGCACTACGATAAAGTCACTGAGGCATTAGAAGAAAAACAGAATGCTGATGTGATATACACGGACTTCGCAAAGGCTTTCGATAAATGTGACCATGGCGTGATAGCACACAAAATGAAGTCAATGGGAATAACCGGTAAAGTAGGACGCTGGATACTCAGTTTTCTGTCAAACAGGACTCAGCGAGTAACGGTCAACCATATAAAATCTAGTCCAAGTGCAGTTAAAAGCTCTGTACCTCAGGGTACAGTCCTTGCACCGCTGCTTTTCCTTATTCTCATATCAGATATAGACAAAAATACAAGTCACAGCTTCGTATCATCCTTTGCAGATGACACAAAAATCAGTATGAAAATTACCTCGGCTGAAGACATTGAAAAACTTCAAGCTGATATTAATAAAGTTTTCGACTGGGCATCAGAAAATAACATGATGTTTAACAGTGATAAATTCCAGGTACTCAGGTACGGTAAAAATGAGGACCTTAAACATAATACAGAGTACAAAACACAATCAAATGTGCCCATAGTAGGAAAACAGCATGTAAAGGATTTGGGAATAATGATGTCTGACGACCTAACGTTTAGGGAGCATAACCAAGCAAATATTGCGACAGCCAGAAAAATGATAGGATGGATTACGAGAACTTTCAAATCCAGGGATCACATCACAATGCTTGTACTCTTCAAGTCACTTGTGCTGTCCCGTCTTGAGTACTGTTCAGTACTCACTTCCCCCTTCAGAGCAGGAGAGATTGCTGAAATAGAGGGAATACAGAGAACATATACAGCACGTATAGACGCGATAAAGCACCTAAATTATTGGGATCGTCTCAAAGCTCTCCAAATGTACTCACTAGAAAGAAGACGAGAGAGATATCAAATAATATACACCTGGAAGATACTGGAGGGCCAGGTCCCAAATCTACACAGTAAAATAACAACGTACTGGAGTGAACGATATGGAAGAAAATGCAGAATAGAACCAGTGAAGAGCAGGGGTGCCATAGGCACAATCAGAGAACACTGTATAAACATCAGAGGTCCACGGTTGTTCAACGTCCTCCCAGCAAGCATAAGAAATATTGCCGGAACAACCGTGGACATCTTCAAGAGGAAACTAGATTTATTCCTCCAAGGATTGATTTTGATTTGATTGTTGCCGCCGAAGGCGGCTAGTTTATTGTGCACCCCATACTCATCCTGTGAGCGGTAGCGCAAAAGCATTACAGAGGGCACAAAAGGTCTTTATCAGACCTCATCTTAGATTATTACATAAACAATTTCATCTATCCTTCACACCTTATAGTTACAATGTCAGCTAGTTACAGAGAAAGTGCTATTTCAAGAGCTACATATTTACAGTAAGTCATCATACATTAATGGTAGGTCTTATCGCTAATACATAATAGTTTGACCAATGGGGACATTACAGAGTCATAGGGGGCTTCTGTTTCTTGTTAGTCTTCAAAATACACTACTTGTTTCTGAATCTCGTATGTCGTTCATCTACTGGAAGCGAAATGTGGATACAGTGCAAGTATTTCAGGTAATTTTCCCATGGTAATAAGATAGGTTGCCATATCATACAGAGTGAGTTTAGATCTATCTCTAAATGGCTCAATTTTACTACAATCCAAGATATAGTGTTCTAGTGTGTGTCCCTGTCTTTGTCCACACACTTTACACTTTACTTCATCTAGATCCCTATACAAGCCGAACTGCCAGAGATACTTGTAGCCAAGTCTTATACGAGCTGTGACAACATCTGTTAGTCTACTGACTTTATTACTTGCCCCATACACATGTTTTACTTCACACATTTCAATGTGATGAACAAGGACCTGCTAATTCCAGTTTGCACAGTTCTACTTTCTTCAAATCCATCCAGGAGTTCTCGTCTAATGACACTTTAAGGGACCTATTTGATAACTCAAGATTCCGTTCAACACTGTCTTTATTTACTGCAGCCTTAGCAAGGGCGTCAACTTTGTCATGTTCCTGCAGGCCAATGTGAGAAGGAATCCACAACATTTTTATATTTACCCTCTTGCTAAGTATTCTTATATATCTACGTCTAGCTTCCAAGACAAGCACGTTATTACTTGATTGCAAACTGTTTATTGCTCGTAGTGAGGAAAGGGAGTCAGAAATAATTAAGCTGTCTACTTCAGTGTTGTCAATAATTTCGAGTGCTACCAGTATCGCTACCAACTCGGCTTGCATAGTGGACGCCCAGTTACTAATTCGGATATTCCTTTCAATTGTGCTGCCATCGGGCTGATGAGCAATAACAGCACTTCCTGCCCTCCCTGTAGCTGTATTGAGTGATCCGTCAGTGTATATTGTCTGTGCAATGTTGTTTTCAGCTTGTATATTGTGAATGTGTTCTATGGTGCTTAATTTAGCAGCAAGCTGAGCATGAGGGTTGTTTGTGATTTAGTTCTTGGTGGGGTATGCAGGGGTCAGGATGTCAAAAGGTACTATCTGCCAGGGTGGAAGGAAGTGCTGAACTCTTTCATCTGTATATACATCATGCAGTCCCATCATTTTAATATGAGTGGCTGTTCTTTGAATCCACTTAGACTCGCTAGTTCCATTTCGTATGTGTTCTAACAGAGCAACTGACACAATGTTGTTTTTGTTATCACGCAGAAGCTTTAGTCCCATCATAAGATTAATTTCAAATATTCTATCTCTAATGCTAAGTATATTTAATTCTTTCCGCATGTTGAGAACTTTGGTAGTTATTGGACAGCCAAGTATAATTCTGAGTGCTTCATTTTGCATTTTTTCAAGTCTATCAATACTTTTGCCATTTTGCAGGACCAAAGCTGGTGCATGATAGTCTATCAGAGACCTTATGTACGCTAAATACATCATTCTTGCTATTCTAATATTAACACCATATTTCGGGCTGTACCCCACTACAGTTCTGAGAGCCTTGAGTCTGTCTCTACATTGTTGATGTAACTTATTGACTGCAGTTGAGGTACAAGGGACATAGACTCCAAGGTATTTGAAAGAAGAGACATAGTCTATTGGTATATTATCTATCTTGAGTTTTCGTGGTCCACTTTTGCGGTTGCCAATTTGTCTGTTAAATACCTTAGTTTTAGCAGCGTTGATTACAAGACCAAGGCTCTCACAAGCTGTATGTATACAATTTAAGACTGTTTGCATTTCACGGTGGGTTTTAGTATGTACAAGGATGTCATCTGCATAGCTGATAGTGATGTTTGCCGGACTAGCTGGAATTGATTTTAGTAAAGCATTAATTAGAACATTAAACAAGGTAGGACTGAGTACTCCTCCTTGTGGGGTGCCTAGTTGCATTACTTTAGTTTCACTCTTGTAGCCTTGGAACAGTGCAGAGGACTTCCGGTTGGTAAGATAGCCTCGTATCCATTGTAATAAATGTCCCCCTATATCCATTCTCGCTAATTCGTACATAATCACTTCTCTATTAGCAATATCAAAGGCATTTTTTAAATCAAGAAATGTTGTGTACTTGTGCCTTTTATCTCCATGAACAGTGAGAAAGGTTGTGATACAATTGTGTACACTTTTACCATGTGTGAAACCATTGATATCAGGTGACATGTGCTCTTTAACTCTATACAATAATCTATTAAGCACCATTCTCTCAAAGGTTTTGCACATGCAACTGGTCAGTGAGATGGGACGGAAAGCATCAGGTTGGCCAGGCTTCGGTACAGGTACCGTAAGACTGGTGGTCCATGATACTGGCAACTGCCCAGTGACATAACTGGCATTAAACAATTCTAATAATGGGTTACCGGGTACACGATGTAGGAGTCTTAGAATATCATAGGTGATACCGTCCTCACCAGGAGCAGTGCTACTGCCCCTGGAGAGGGCTGCATCCAATTCATAATCTGTATATGGAACATCACATTCATCATGTTGCTTGCTCAACATGAAATTTATGAGAGAATTTCTGTCTGTGGACCTCTCCCGCAATTTCTCCCTAGTGCTAGCTGGTAACATTCCAAGGCTGGAAACCTGAGCCCATTTTGCAATTAACTGATTAGCTTTCTGTTGCGGGTTTGGGTGTGAAACTTGTCTGCTATTTTTACCAATAATTTTGTTTATGCCTTTCCAGGCTTTGCCCAGGGGAGTATGCAGGTTAAGTCCACTAACAAAACCCTCCCATTCATTTTGTCTCAGTTCAGTCATTCTCTCCCTCGCCGCTGCAAGCGCGGCCTGAAACAGTTTTAACATTTGAGGAGTTCTAAGGCTCTTATATGCTTTACCTGTCTGTCTAGCAATTGATTTAAGCTCTTTCAGTTTAGCATCATCATAGTACTGGTTGTGTCTGACCTGTTTCCCAGTACGTCTTTTTGTTTGGTGCGTCTCACTATTTTTGATGGCCTCATAGGTTTTATTTACGAGGTCATCATAAAACTGTTGTACATTCTCAGGCTCATAATTGTTATACCAATGTTCTATGCTGTCTATAAAGAATTTTTCTTGCTCTTTCCTTACTGTTAGCCTGCGTCTACTCAGCTTAGTGCCAGGTAGATCAACATTAGCCACGTGTATGTTAGCTGTTATGGCTAAATGGTCAGACATTAAGTCATCCATAATATCAGTCTCATGAGTTGTGTATGACAGGTTAAAGCCAATGCACCTATCTAGAATACCTCCATATATTTGCGTGGGTTGATTTTTACTAATAATTTGAGCATCACCATATGCACCTAGAAGTGCCAACAATCTTCTCCCGTTGGTGTTTGTGAGTTGATCCCCTAATTGTTTGTGTTTAGCATTTAAATCCCCAATTAATATTGTGGAATCAGTATGTGCAAAACTAGGTAGGTCAGTATACTGGAGGAGGCCAGTAGGTGCATAGGCATTCAAAACATTAAGTGTAGAGTTACCAACGTGTACCCGGATACCATGATATTGAAACCCCTCTCGTTGTTGGGCGGGAAGTGCTCATGTGGCAGGGATTTTTTAACATACATGAGACACGTATTTTTTGATCTGGGATTATAACACTGATAACTAGGCAAATTCTGCGGGGTTTTACCTGCGGGAGTTAGGGTTTCTTGGAGGCAGACAATATCTATGTCTTCAGTCATAACCTTATGATGGAGGTCTGAATACCGTTTTCTAAGAGAAGCAATATTCCAACTGAGTATCTTGATAACACTGTACTTGTTTTTATGAGATTCAGAGGCCGCCATTGTTCTTTTGTACTTTATCAGACTGCAGTTTGAGGAAAGCAACTGTCTCCCGATACCGGTTGTAGTGCTTTATTACACCTTCTTTTTCCTCTTCAGTCAGCACATTACCTGTCACCATTACTTTAAATTTGTCACGGCTGAACCATCTGGGATGTGGTGTGCGCGGCCCGAGGCGGGCATCCACGTCCAGTGGAACTTCGTCATTATCACTACAAGCATCACTGGTTTCACTTTGTTCTTTATCACAATCATTTTCATCATGTCCACTACTATTTTCCTTCAAACAGAGTTTATTAGGCCCGGTATCAACATCATGATCGTCATCATCACTAAAGTTCTCACCCTCAGTCTCTCTTTGTTCATTATCAGGATCCGTTACGTCACAATGCTCATCGACAGCACTATGCGTTTCTACGTGGAATAGTTGACCTCTGTTCATAGCGCACGACGTTGATGAGGCTGGGGTGTGGGGAGCCGTGGTGGGTGGGCCCAGCTGGCGTGAGGGCTGGGACACCCCCTGCTGGGGTCTCCCCTGGGGTGCTGGCCGCCTGGGAGCACATGGTGGTACCCCAGGGTGGTGTGGCCTGCACACAGTTAATACTCTCACAGTTTCCTGAAGAGTGGTTATCATCTTCTTTTGGTGCATGATTTCCTTATTTTGTTCGGTTATCTGCTTGGTCAGCTTTTCCACAATTTTGCTTTGTTTTTCTACTGTATTTATAAGCTCACTAATTGTCTGTGCCTGATCCTGGCCCCGCGACCAACCTGAAGTGGTAGGGCCTACACCTGTATCACTCGAGCTACTAGCCGTGGCGTTGGAGTGGTTGGGTAAGGCAGGAAAGTGTGACGGAGTGACCGGTGGTGGCACAGCAGATGAGCCAGGGTGTTACTGGCGCCCCCAGCTGGTGTACCCCGGGCAGCCCGTCTCGGCGGGAGTGAGGCACAGTCCTCATGCCAGGCGGGAACGCCCTCCATGTGACAGTTTGCACACCTCAGTTTCAGTGCACCACCCTTTTTAGCATCACACACAGACGTTGCATGCTTTCTGGCACAGTGGCCACACCGCTCATCATTCCTACAGTTCCTTGCAACATGATTCCACCGTTGGCACTTGTAACACCTGCGCCTGGGAGGGTTGTAAATCTTCATTGTTAGTTGCCGATAAGCACTTGGAACAGTAAATCTTTCCGGCGGAGTCTCTTCACTAGTCCAGTTGGCGAGAATAGTCTCTCTGCCCTTTGTTCTTTTCGCATTGAAAATATATTCATGCTGTTCTACCCAGTGTGTGATCCTGGTAGAGGTCCAGACCAAAAATGATGACAGGTTCCTGTGGGTATGAGCAGGCGGTGGTGGTTTCCTCATGTTATACCAGCAAGNATTATTTCCTTATTTTGTTCAGTTATCTGCTTGGTCAGCTTTTCCACAATTTTGCTTTGTTTTTCTACTGTATTCATAAGGTCACTAATTATCTGTGCCTGATCCGGGCCCCGCGACCAACATGAAGTGGTAGGGACTACAACTGTGTCACTCGAGCTACTAGCCGTGGCGTTGGAGTGGTTGGGTAAGGCAGGAGAGTGTGACGGAGTGACCGGTGGTGGCACAGCAGATGAGCCAGGGTGGTTACTGGCGCCCCCAGCTGGTGTACCCCGGGCAGCCTGTCTTGGCGGGAGTGAGGCACAGTCCTCATGCCAGGCGGGAACTCCCTCCATGTGACAATTTGCACACCTCAGTTTCAGTGCACCACCCTTTTTAGCATCACACACAGACGTTGCATGCTTTCTGGCACAGTGGCCACACCGCTCATCATTCCTACAGTTCCTTGCAACATAATTCCACCGTTGGCACTTGTAACACCTGCGCCTGGGAGGGGTGTAAATCTCATTGTTAGTTGCCGATAAGCACTTGGGACAGTAAATCTTTCCGGCGGAGTCTCTTCGCTGGTCCAGTTGGCGAGAATAGTCTCTCTGCCCTTTGTTCTTTTCGCATTGAAAATATATTCATGCTGTTCTACCAGTGTGTGATCCTGGTAGAGGTCCAGACCAAAAATGATGACAGGTGTCCTGTGGGTATGAGCAGGCGGTGGTGGTGTCCTCATTGTTATACCAGCAAGCTCTTGAGTACAGAATCGTTGCACCATCTCATCAGAAATGTTCATACGAACATGGTTTGCATGTCTATTCGCCAACCAATACCCACCACCAGGGTGTGTTTTGGCTGCCTCAGCCAACCATGCATATTTCGTTTCACTTCCCGTGCCCGGGGGAAAATGCAGGCTGATTCTTTTCTTATCATGGTTACGATTTATGAAGTTTTCGGCTGTGTGTGTCTTCCTCCGGGACTCAACAGTTGTCCAAGGAATTTCGTCACTATCAGGCTCCTCCTGTTCAGCATTTGAGTCCACTGTGAAAGAAACCATGCTTGTATCTTCCTCGTGTAGACCACTTGATGTACTAGCACTCTGGTGTGAGGCCGCTGAGGCAGCACCTGCGTCTAAGGCAGTAGTCGCCATGCGAACCTGCGAATTGCCAATATTCCTATGCCTAGCGTTATAATCACCTATAATGATGGTAGGCACAGTCTGAATACAGATAGGAAGGTCAGCATAATTAAAGTTACAAGGAGTTGATTATTTAGTACATAGTTGTTTTTCTCTTTAATTGGATGATAGAGGAGGAGTCTTTAACGTGATTGGGAATACATACATACACACATACATACATACATACATACATACATACATACATACATACATACATACATACATACATACATACATACATACATACATACATACATACATACATACATACACGTCCAGTCAGCATATAGCTATTTCGTGACAAAATCCAATAAAGCATGGTGAGGCGCCACTGTTTAAATATTACAGGAACTGTAGGTTAATGTGTGACATAAGTGAGGTTAGATGAGGCATCTACAAGCACCAGCTGGAGGCGGGGGAGTGTTGTGGAGGCTGCTGGTACGGGGACTGGTCAAGTCGTCTACTGCAATTTCGGATACCGGGCTAGAAACAACTTCGTTCACTGAGAATTTTGTACATACAAACCATTCCTTTCGTATATGCGCTGGTTTGTGTTCGCTGTTGTTTTCGTCTGAATAAATACATGGCACTTGTTCATATAATTAGCGCTTCCATTATTAGAATTATTTATCCATTATTAGAATAACAAGGTGCAAACATACCCCTTACAGTTGAAATCTATTTATTTATATACAAGAAGGTACATTGGGTTGCGAGAGTACATAACATATATTAAGAGGTACATTGTAGCAAGATTTGAGATTAAAGGATTTAAGACTAACACGTTTAGAAACAAGGCGCCCCCGAAGGAGGCTTTTATTTGTTATGCACCCCATACTCAACCAGTAAGTAGTGGAGCAAAACATAGATTACATGGTCATAAAGTCTTAATCAGACCAATTCAATTTAATTTCTTTCTTTATTATGCACCCCATACCCATCCCGTGGGCGGTGGTGTAAAGGATTACAGAGGCACATAATCGGTTCAGGAACTGAACCCTCTAGTTCGTTTAGCTAAGCAAATAACAATTTGTGACGCTAGTTACAAAATTATTAATATTATATATACATGTACACACTCTCATACATACATGTACATATATATATATATATATATATATATATATATATATATATATATATATATATATATATATATATATATATATATATATATATACGTATACATATATACATACACATACATATCTAATCACCTACACAAATACACACATCAATAATCTTTTGTGTCACAAGTGATCAACAAGAGGCTCACAACAGTCACTATACAAGGCACTTTACATCTATGGTGAGTCACACAGTTACTAGTCTTGCTCCACACCCACCCAACTGGGCGGTAGCTTTACAGTCATGTGCTCCACACCCACCCAACTGGGCGGCAGCTTTACAGTCATGTGCTCCACACCCACCCAACTGGGCGGCAGCTTTACAGTCATGTGCTCCACACCCACCCAACTGGGTGGCAGCTTTACAGTCATGTGCTCCACACCCACCCAACTGGGTGGCAGCTTTACAGTCATGTGCATGCATTACCTACAGTAAACAAATTTTGGATACTTCGCTAAGATTTCGAGCAGCACATCATTATGAATGAAGTACTTACACATTTCTTGGACACTATTGATGGTGTTATCTCTAAATTCCGCGATTTTTTCACATTCCATTATATAATGACGCAAAGTATGCGAATAGTTCTGCTGACAGAGTTTACATTTAGTCAAATCTACATCAGCAGATGTTACAAACTCCCAGAGGTACTTGTAGCCGAGCCTAAGCCTAGCAGTGGTAACATCTAGAAGTCTGCTAACATTATTGGATGACCCATAGACGTGCGGTTCTTCCTGCATAATAGGATGATGATAGATGGAGTAACTGGTGTGAATTTCACTTTGCCTCAAGTCTCCGAAATTTAGTTGATGTTCCTGGGATATTGCTGCCCTCAGGCTGCTCAAAGACAGTCCAAGTTGGTAATCAATCCCCTCTCTACGAGCAAAAGTCTTGGCCAACTCATCAGTTCTCAGTGGCTATTTTTACATTATCATTTACAACTAACTTAAGTTAAATAACAACCAGTAAACAGACTGCTGTTTTCTAATTCTAGTTCAGGCACTTCCTGGGATAAAACGCGAACATTCCTTGAGGAACTGTGAGGTGCTTATCTGTTTTTCCTCGTAACGGTCCCAAAGCTTCCGCAAATGTTCCTGTTTCTCTTTATTGCCCTTGCGGCGATTGGACTTTAGCTTTTGATCAGAAACCAGTTGGTATTGCAAGGTTACCAGGGACGCCTCACGGTACAGTAAGGGGATTAAAATATATAAAGCCAAGTTGTCCCTCACTGCCCTTTGATTCAGACGCTGGTGCCATCCTTCTACGTCATTGTTGGTCCTCACCAGTCGTCTGAATGCACACCAGTTCCCCAATTCCCACACACTGTTGCACAGCCACGTATTTTTTATGTAATGAGTTAATTGTGTCGTTAAGGGTGGACTGCTAGCCGACTTTTCTAATTCAGCAAACGCCTTACAATTATGTAGTACACACGTACCACATAAGTACGTGTGTGTTACACACGTACACACACACACACACACACACCTTGTCAAGCACAAGACGAAGCTTGAAAAAGTTTAGTGGTATGCCAATAGGCTAGTCCCAGGTCTAAGAGACATGAGTTACGAGGACAGGCTGCGAGAAATGCACCTCATGACAGAAGAGTAAGGGGAGACATGATCACTACCTACAAAATTCTCAGAGCAATTGATAGGGTACATAAAGATAAACTGTTTAACACGGGTGGTAGGCGAACAAGGGGACACAGGTGGAAACTTAGTACCCAAATGAGCCACTGGGATGTTAGAAAGAACTTTTTCAGTGTCAGAGTAGTTAATAGATGGAATGTATTAGGCAGTGATGTGGTGGAGGCTGACTCCATACACAGTTTCAAATGCAGATATGATAGAGCCCAGTAGGCTCAGGAATCTGTACATCAGTTAATTGCCAGTTGAGAGGTGGGATCAAAGAGCCGTAGCTCGACCCTCGCAACCACAACTAGGTGAGTATACACACAAACACACACACGCACACACGCACACACACACGTACACACATGAGAGGAGGGGATGAACCAGCCTTGCTGGATTTGATATTTACCCTAAATGAGTCGGATATAAGGGAAGTTAAGTTGGAAGCCCCCTGGGAATGAGTGATCATAGTGTATTGAGCTTTGAGTACCTGGTTGAGCTAGGAATTATCACCCCCAAAAAAGAACTGGGAACCAAAGGGCTGGCGTACAGAAAGGGAAACTATGAGGAGATGAATAAATTCCTATGGGATATACATTGGGACACAGAACTCGGAACCAAGTCCGTACAAGACATGATGGACTATGTCACTCAAAAATGTCAGGAGGCTGTAAG
>WNGS01090518.1:0-10829 GCA_020271785.1 Procambarus virginalis
GAAATCTGGAAAGTAGGTACATACACAGTGAACCCTATAAACCCGTAGTGAGCACACTCCTACGACTTCTCCTACAGTGAAGAAGTGTTTGTTCTGCAATAATGAACATCTTACTTATAAGTGTAGTACTTATCCAGACATAACACCCGAATTCATCGTTTGCAAGAATTACACAGATGCACAAGGTGCACGGGTCCTCATGACCCCAATAGCTGTACTGTCTCCTTACGTATGTGCAACAAGTGCCACAAGGGTAGACACCATTATTCCTTGTGTGGTAGTGATCAATCAAGATCAACCAATCCTCATAAGAAGACTACAAATTCTACTTCTGTACAGTATTGCAAAGTGCATCAAGACATAAGTGTACTTGCAACAGAGTCGACTAACACAACTACGTTACCAACAGCTCAATTAAAATTAATCAATAAGGGTCCAGGATTTCCACTCGTGGTCTCTTTGACCAAGGTTCGCAGAAAACCTTTATTTCTCAACAGCTAGTTGATCAGTTGAAACTGAAGCCTATTGCTCGAGTGAATTGAATATCTCTGGATTCCTAACCAACAGTGGCCCTCGTGACTACCAGGTTGTTAAAGTCTTGGTACGTTTAGGAGGCTGCACCAGCCCAATTCAAGCCATAGTCGTTGACAAGATCCCCTCAGATTTACATGTTACAGGTCTTGCTCAAACAGTCAAATTTCTTAAACGCAGCGGTATTAGGCTAGCAGATCATAAAATAAGTACAGACTGTCTCAACGATGTAGGTATTCTTATTGGAGCTGACTTTTATTATAGATTTATTACTGGATGCACCAGGCAACGAGGTGTAAACTTGTTGCTGTCAGCTGGGGGTAAACTACTCACAGGACCGGTGTTGATCCAACAACATTCTAAATCTACTAGTAATCAACCAACTAATTCAATAGTTGCATGACTAGGCCTAGAGCAGTCACCACTACATGTCAGAGACGAAACCGAGGATGATGAGTCCAATCCCCCTGTTCATAAATTATGGGATTTGGACACCTTAGGCATAGTCCCTGATCAACCCAGTCCAGATGACACATGGACGTATCAACATATCTTGATACTGTGATTTTCCAAGATAATCAATATTGGGTGAGACTCCCATGGAAGCTGAACCACCCACAGCTTCCAGTAAATTATTTCATGGCCTCAACCCAATTAAATTCTCAATTAGCTAGGCTACGGAAGCAACCAGATAAATTGCAACTGTATCATGCTTTAATACAGCAACAACTTGCTAACAAATTATAGAAGTTGTTGAAGAAGACAACATAAAACAGGCCATTATTTGCCACATCATGCTGTCCTGAAAGAATCAGTTACAACACCAATCAGGATTGTATTTAATTGTAGTGCCAAATTAAAGGCAGACAGCGTGTCACTAAATGATTGTCTACAAACTGGACCTAGCCTAACCCAAAGACTACAAGATGTCTTATTACGATTTCGCTCTGGTGTTTTTGCCTATACGGCCGACATTAGTAAGGCCTTTTTAAGAGTAGGCTTACAAGAGACGGATCGTAATTTTACTAAATTTCTATGGGTGAAAGATCCACAGGATCCTAATAGTGAAATCATTACTTATAGATTTGCCTCAGTACTGTTCGGAGCGACATCTTCACCATTTTACTCCAGGCTACTCTGGATACACATCTCAAGAAGTCTAATAGCCCCTACAAGACTGAGATTAGCAACAATTTATATGTTGACAATTTCAAGGTACCACTAATGATGAGAATAAACTAGTGGAAATCTACCATGAGGCTAATCGTGAACTTTTGGGAGCTAACATGCCCCTACAGTCGTGGGCCTCCAATAATAAACAACTCAACCAAATAATCGAGGAAGAATTCCCTGATTATAAAGTACCTCATAAATTGAAAGTCTTAGGTATGGAGTGGAATACTTCCACAGACAAATTGAATATCAAGTCAGTGGAGATCAAACAATCACCTCTAACCATGAGAAAACTACTCTCCCATGTCAGCAAGCCATTTGACCCTTTAGGCCTACTCAGTCCTATACTAATTAAGGGTAAACTCCTTATGCAGGAGTGCTGGCAAAGGAATTTGAGGTGGGATGAAACGTTGCCGGAGGATCTCCAAGAAAAATGGCAGCAGTTGATTCCTGATTACAACAAACTTAGTATTCTACAGTTTCCTCGAAATACCTTAGGACTAAATTCACCCACAAATTTACATGTATTCTGCGATGCTTCAGGCAAAGCGTATGGCTCAGTAGCCTATCTAGTTAATACTCAACAATCATTTTTGCTTACATCTAAGGCAAGGGTAGCCCCGATTAAAAGGAGGTCACTACCCCAAATGGAATTAACTGCCTTATTAGTAGGTGTAAGACTGGCCCATTGCCTGATCAAAACCCTCAGTAATGTTCACCTTGGTGAAATAGTAGTGTGGTCGGACAATGAAGCAGTATTGCAGTGGGTAAAAAATGACAACAACAAAACTCCCTATGTCAGCAATCGAGTAAGGGAAATTCGTGAATTGTCTGCTGGTTATAAATTAAGACATGTCCCAACCAAGGACAATCCAGCTGACTATTTATCCAGAGGTTTGACTTTAAAGCAATTAGTTAAAACCGAGATGTGGTTTAATGGACCCCAATGGCTAGTTAGTGGTCAGTGGCCCCAACAGAAGCCGCAAGTCATTGTGACCAATATCACTACCCCTGTTGTGGATCCAGAACCCCCTCGAATTTTAGCTATCAATCCTCATCGCTATTCCAGTTTAAGCAAATTACTAAGAGTTACAGAAATGGTATTTGATTTCATCAACAAGATGGGGATCAAGTATCGATTTCCTAGTTCCATCAAATATTGGGTCAAACAAGCTCAACAAGAGACTTATGGGAAGGAATATGAACATCTCCCAGAAAGGTTGAGTAAGTCTCTGGGCATTTGGCTTGACTCAGACAATTATAACATTTTGAGATGCGGCGGACGTCTGCTTCATGCAGAAATAAATTTAGATACGAAGAATCCTATACTTCTTCCACGTCACCACATCATTACTAAACTCATAGTTTTACATTACCATGAGCATAATACATTGCATGGTGGAGTATTAGATACTCTTACTGAAATCAGACAACGTTTTTGGCTTCCCCAAGGTCGCCAAACTGTTAAATCTTTAATCAAGTCTTGTATAATCTGCAAGAGATATGATGCTCGAGTGTGTCCTTATCCAGGTCCACCGCCCCTACCTAAGGAGCGAGTCGTTCACCTTCGTCCCTTTGAAACCACAGGTGTCGACTATACAGGAGCACTAATTTTAACAGGCACACCGGACAAGATTCCAGTGAAAGCCTACATTTGCCTTTTCACGTGTGCTACCACACGTGGAGTACATTTAGAAGTCACTTCTGACATGAGTGCAGAAGCCTTTCTGCAAGCCTTTCGCAGATTTGCTGCACGAAGATCTTGCCCAAAATTAATGATCTCGGATAATGGATCTAACTTCGTGGCAGGAGAAGCTTGCTTACAAGAAATATGGAACCATCCAGAAGTACACTCTGTGCTCAAACAGAGACAATGCTATTGGAAATTTATTCCTCCAAGAGCACCATGGCATGGCGGTTTTTACGAAAGAATGGTGGGAACTGTTAAGAAATGCCTAAGAAAAACCTTACACAGGCAGAAAATTAATCTCACCGAGTTACAGACCCTTGTCGTGGAAATTGAAGCACGAGTCAACAACAGACCTCTAACCTACTTAACAGAAGATTTCTCCCAAAGAGAACCCCTAAGCCCCTCTCATTTGATTCATGGTGGTCTTCTGAGCCCTCTAATATCTCTAGGAGACGAGGATCCAGCTGACCCTTCGTGTGTCAAAGCAAGTGACTTAGTGGAGAGTTATAGACATCTTTCAAGAGTAATAGAGAAGTGGAATGAGGTCTGGACACGTGAATATTTAACTGCTTTAAGAGAATATCATTATGGAGCTGCAAGCCCATACAATAAAGTTCAACTTAAACCAGGTGATCTTGTCCTAGTAGACAGTGATGGACCCAGGTCAGATTGGCCTATAGGTAAAATTGTTGATATCCATCCTGACCGCCATGGTGTATTACGAATTGTTAAAGTTCAGTGTCGAGGTACTACTACCTTGAAAACACTAGAGAAATTAGTACCTTTAGAGTTAGCAGAACATGAGTGTTCTACAGATATACCTGTAACCCAAGTTTCAGAGAACAATGATTCTACTCAACCGAGCACAAGACCATCAAGAGTCGCTGCTCAGAACTGCAAACAGAAACTTAAACAATATTTTGATTCAATTCAGGAGTAGATAACTTATCATTTAAACTTGAGGTGACCATACTGATGCAGTGATGAGTTGATGTCCAGTAATTAGTTACGAGTCATAGCGACCTTGGACAGTAGCCTCACTGTATTGATGAGGTCTCCTTAATCTTAAATGATCCAACTATTCATAATTATTTTTGTTAGTTTCCTTCTGTATCTTACAAAGGAATTATTCAATAATTTTCAATGTTTATTTACGTCCCCATGTTGACTTAGTCATCTACCACAGATTCGGGACATTCGTTAGGTACGTACTAACCTACTAACCCATGAATATAACTTCAGGATAGAGAAACAGGTGTACGTTAGTACTAATACCTGAACTACGACCCGAGTTTTCTCTCCCCGGAGTTATGTTGGAAATAACCAACAGTTTTTATACATCATTGTATTTATACAACCAAAGTAGTTACTAAAATTACTAACTTATAAATTTAATCATTATCATGATTTATTCATTGCCAAATTCTTCCTAGTACGTGAGGAACGACAGGCAGCAACATGAATTTTCTCCACATTTAGTTGGATTTATAACAAGAGTCCAGTTTATCATTTCCTTTACTAAAAATAGTTAACTTTGATTTGTAGTATACTATTACTTACTGGAACTCCCTTATTTAACTAACATTTAAACATTGTAGAGGAAATCACTTTGATGTAAATGATTTACTTTAATTTCCTCGATTGGCTGCACAACTTTTAGTAAGCCAATTTATGCTACCAGAAATTCTAATTTATCACAGAAGAATTTATTGTGATATTAATATTCGTTATTACCTCTTCCTTCCTTAGTCAATTGCGATAAATATTCATTTACGCTCGAAAGCCGCGCATGCGCTTTAAGGAGCAGGAGGAAGACGGGAGAGAGCGTCACTTGACTTGACACGTGAACGAGAGCACGGACGCCATTAACAGCGTGTAGCAGAGTTGTGCTTGAACTATTATTTTCGCTCCCACGATCAATTGAGCGGTGCCGCGTTATCTTGCACAACATAGCCGTGTCATAGACTATTATACGAGCATCTATAGAGTCAACGTCTTTCAAGCAGCAGCTGGAGGACGAAGAATTGCTCAAGTCTTCACATCAACGACACGAGGCTCGGCTGCTAAGTTTACCCTTTTTGTTATTATGTGGCCACTATTAACATTTAGGATAGTAGTCGTTAGGCCGAATGCAAACCAACAAAATATAGTACGTGTCTTAATTAAATTTACCATCTAATTAGATGATTATCAGTTTATTTCTATAATACAAATTGTTAAGACATTAGCTGATAATTTACTACCATCATCTTCATGATTTAAGATGTAAATGTAATTACCTATTGTGTAGAAGATTTCTACAATGTAATTGCCTTTCAGTACCAAGGCGACTTCAACCGAGGTGCTAGGCTTCCCCACCGTTCTGTGCAACAATTTGCCCTATGCAACACGTCGTCGGTGGAGTGTAGCAACCGATCACTTCTTCCTAGATCACAGCTAAGCTGTCCAATTTTCTATCAGTAGCGATAACTCCATAGTTACAGTAGTGATCTCCTAAAGAGATCAATTATACTAACCCTTTGATTTACTGATGCTGTTCAACATTTCAGTAGTATATTGAGGTGCATTTACCTCCATCAATATTATATATTTTATATTTTTACTCTCACATTTGATTTACTCTGGTGAAGAACCAGCACCAGAATAATGCTAGGGATGTATTAATCTTTTAGCATGTAACCCCCCAATTTTGTGTAGTTAATTTGACTCCATTCATAATCATTACAGTTTTACCAAGATCCATAGGACACTAGTTCCTAAGATCAGTTTTTTCCATTGTCTCTTTGTTTTCCACTTTTTCTCAAAAGGTGGTGGTCCTTCATAGCTATCGAAGTATATATATATATATATATCATTTAATTATTAATTACTGGGTCTCAGAACCCAAAGCAAGTTATTAGTTATTGGAGTCAGGTTTTCCCCACACTTGAAGGTGTCCACATACTTGAAGGTGTCCACACTCACACTTGAAGATGTCCACACTCACACTTGAAGATGTCCACACTCACACTTGAAGGTGTCCACACACTTGAAGGTGTCCACACTCACACTTGAAGATGTCCACACTCACACTTGAAGGTGTCCACACACTCACACTCGAAGGTGTCCACACACTCACACTCGAAGGTGTCCACACACTCAAACTCGAAAGTGTCCACACACTCACACTCGAAGGTGTCCACACACTCACACTCGAAGGTGTCCACACACTCACACTCGAAGGTGTCCACACACTCACACTCGAAGGTGTCCACACACTCACACTCGAAGGTGTCCACACACTCACACTTGAAGGTGTCCACACTCACACTTGAAGGTGTCCACACTCACACTTGAACATGTCCACACTCACATTTGAAGGTGTCCACACTCACACTTGAAGATGTCCACACTCACACTTGAAGATGTCCACACTCACACTTGAAGGTGTCCACACACTTGAAGGTGTCCACACTCACACTTGAAGATGTCCACACTCACACTTGAAGATGTCCACACTCACACTTGAAGGTGTCCACACACTCACACTCGAAGGTGTCCACACACTCACACTCGAAGGTGTCCACACACTTACACTCGAAAGTGTCCACACACTCACACTCGAAGGTGTCCACACACTCACACTCGAAGGTGTCCACACACTCACACTCGAAGGTGTCCACACACTCACACTCGAAGGTGTCCGCACACTCACACTCGAAGGTGTCCACACACTCACACTCGAAGGTGTCCACACACTCACACTCGAAGGTGTCCACACACTCACCCTCGAAGGTGTCCACACACTCACACTCGAAGGTGTCCACACACTTACACTTGAAGGTGTCCACACACTCACACTTGAAGGTGTCCACACACTCACACTCGAAGGTGTCCACACACTCACACTCGAAGGTGTCCACACTCACACTCGAAGGTGTCCACACTCACACTCGAAGGTGTCCACACACTCACACTTGAAGGTGTCCACACACACACCTGGGGGGCCAGGTAGCCTGGTGGATAGCGCGCAGGATTCGTAATTCTGTGGCGCGGGTTCGATTCCCGCACCCGGCAGAAACAATAATGGGCAAAGTTTCTTTCACCCTGAATGCCCTTGTTACCTAGCAGTAAATAGGTACCTGGGAGTTAGTCAGCTGTCACGGGCTGCTTCCTGGTGTGTGTGTGTGTGTGTGTGTGGTGTGGAAAAAAAAAGTAGTTAGTGTAGTTAATAAACAGTTGATTGACAGTTGAGAGGCGGGCCGAAAGAGCAAAGCTCAACCCCCGTAAAATACAACTAAGTGAATACACACTCACACTTGAAGGTGCCCACACACTCACACTTGAAGGTGTCCACACACTCACACTTGAAGGTGTCCACACACTCACACTTGAAGGTGTCCACACACTCACACTTGAAGGTGTCCACACACTCACACTTGAAGGTGTCCACACACTCACACTTGAACATGTCCACACTCACACTTGAAGGTGTCCACACTCACACTTGAAGGTGTCCACACTCACACTTGAAGGTGTCCACACTCACACTTGAACATGTCCACACTCACACTTGAAGGTGTCCACACTCACACTTGAAGGTGTCCACACTCACACTTGAAGGTGTCCACACTCACACTTGAACATGTCCACACTCACACTTGAAGGTGTCCACACTCACACTTGAAGGTGTCCCACACTCACACTTGAAGTGTCCACACTCACACTTGAAGGTGTCCACACTCACACTTGAAGGTGTCCACACACTTGAAGGTGTCCACACTCACACTTGAAGGTGTCCACACACTCACACTTGAAGGTGTCCACACTCACACTTGAAGGTGTCCACACTCACACTTGAAGGTGTCCACACTCACACTTGAAGGTGTCCACACTCACTTGAAGGTGTCCACACTCACACTTGAAGATGTCCACACTCACACTTGAAGTGCCACACTCACACTTAAGGTGTCCCACACACTTGAAGGTGTCCACACTCACACTTGAGAGGTCCACACTCACACTTGAAGGTGTCCACACTCACACTTGAAGGTGTCCACACACTCACACTCGAAGGTGTCCCACACTCACACTCGAAGGTGTCCACACACTCACACTCGAAGGTGTCCACACCTCACACTCGAAGGTGTCCACACTCACACTCGAAGGTGTCCACACACTCACACTCGAAGGTGTCCACACACTCACACTCGAAGGTGTCCACACACTCACACTCGAAGGTGTCCACACACTCACACTCGAAGGTGTCCACACACTCACACTCGAAGGTGTCCACACACTCACACCTCGAAGGTGTCCACACACTCACACTCGAAGTGTCCACACACTTACACTTGAAGGTGTCCACACACTCACACTTGAAGGTGTCCACACACTCACACTCGAAGGTGTCCACACACTCACACTCGAAGGTGTCCACACTCACACTCGAAGGTGTCCACACACTCACACTTGAAGGTGTCCACACACACTTGAAGGTGTCCACACACACACCTGGGGGGCCAGGTAGCCTGGTGGATTGCGCGCAGGATTCGTAATTCTGTGGCGCGGGTTCGATTCCCCGCACCGGCAGAAACAAAAATGGGCAAAGTTTCTTTCACCCTGAATGCCCCTGTTACCTCAGTAAATAGTACCTGGGAGTTAGTCAGCTGTCACGGGCTGCTTCCTGTGTGTGTGTGTGTGTGTGTGTGTGTGTGTGTGTGTGTGTGTGTGTGGTGGAAAAAAAAAGTAGTTAGTGTAGTTAGTAAACAGTTGATTGACAGTTGAGAGGCGGGCCGAAAGAGCAAAGCTCAACCCCCGTAAAATACAACTAAGTGAATACACACTCACACTTGAAGGTGTCCACACACTCACACTTGAAGGTGTCCACACACTCACACTTGAAGGTGTCCACACACTCACACTTGAAGGCGTCCACACTCACACTTGAAGGTGTCCACACACTCACTTGAAGGTGTCCACACTCACACTTGAAGGTGTCCACACTCACACTTGAAGGTGTCCACACACTCACACTTGAAGGTGTCCACACACTCACACTTGAAGGTGTCCACACTCACACTTGAAGGTGTCCACACACTCACACTTGAAGGTGTCCACACCTCACACTTGAAGGTGTCCACACTCACACTTGAAGGTGTCCACACACTCACACTTGAAGTGTCCACACACTCACACTTGAAGGTGTCCACACTCACACTTGAAGGTGTCCACACTCACACTTGAAGGTTTCCACACTCACACTTGAAGGTGTTCACACTCAACTTGAAGGTGTCCACACTCACACTTGAAGGTGTCCACACTCACACTTGAAGGTGTCCACACTCACACTTGAAGGTGTCCACACTCACACTTGAAGGTGTCCACACTCACACTTGAACATGTCCACACTCACACTTGAAGGTTCCCACTCACACTTGAAGGTGTCCACACTCACACTTGAAGGTGTCCACACTCACACTTGAACATGTCCACACTCACACTTGAAGGTGTCCACACTCACACTTGAAGGTGTCCACACTCACACTTGAGGTGTCCACACTCACACTTGAAGGTGTCCACACTCACACTTGAAGGTGTCCACACACTTGAAGGTGTCCCACACTCACACTTGAAGGTGTCCACACTCTCCACTTGAAGGTGTCCACACTCACACTCGATGTCCACCACTCACACTCGAAGGTGTCCACCACTTGAAGGTCCACACACACACTTGAAGATGTCCACACTCACACTTGAAGTGTCCACACACTCACACTTGAAGGTGTCCACACTCACACTTGAAGTGTCCACACTCACACTTGAAGTGTCCACACACTCACACTTGAAGATGGCCACACTCACACTTGAAGGTGTCCCACACTCACACTCGAAGGTGTCCACACACTCACACTCGAAGGTGTCCACACTCACACTTGAAGGTGTCCACACACTCACACTTGAAGGTGTCACACACTCACACTTGAAGGGTCCACACACTCACACTTAAGGTGTCCACACACTCACACTTGAAGGTGTCCACACTCACACTTGAAGGTCCCACACTCACACTTGAAGATGTCCACACTCACACTTGAAGACGTCCACACTCACACTTGAAGAAAGAGTTCACAAAACGGATGATATCGGTTTGGACCGAAAAGATTTACTCTTCCAGCAAACTCAAATCCCTTATTTCCCCGACACTCTCCCACTACAACCTCTCCAGAAATAACAACAGCCGGAAATACAACTTTAATGAGTGTTGTGTATATATAATAGTGCCGGCAGGTATACAGGATACAATCATCATAATCCGTCAATGAATTTATTAATTTACAATGACTTACTGACAGCTTTTTGAGTTGTGTTAAAGTTCGCTTTATGTTGCTTGAACTGTGTGATGGGAGTGATTTTGATCCGTTATCGTCCTGTAATCTGTTGATGGAGAGTGGTG